>JANBTT010000229.1:0-16368 GCA_027578915.1 Coemansia sp. RSA 1200 | reverse complement strand
TATGATAATAATGGTGGCAAAATGTTTTTCTTCGGCACCGGCAAGGTCAACGTTTCCACCTAAACAGCATGTGTTTCACGTGAAAAATGATTGCCCAGCAATAAATTATGCTTTCACAGACAAAGCTTTAAGCGTGAGCGGACTAGATAACCCTATGCTTTATTGGATAAGGGGGTTAGAGAGGCTTTTGTGTGTTCAACATTGGGACAGGAGAATTCTGAGTTTAGAAATATGCACTAAGAGACGATGCTTTCAGAGAAGTTCGACTGTAATAAGCTTTTGGCGTGTAGGCTACGGTGCATTGCTTCGCTTTCTGTCGGGGATCTGTTATCTACAACGCAAAACCAATGTCCATAAACGCAGCTATCTTGTTGGGCTCAGTTCACAGCCGTGCTGCTTGCTTGGATGGACAAAAACCACTTTTGCTTGTCTTATTGTGGATTGTGCATTTTGATGATTTGTTCATTCTATCAGGTAATGACGAAGCTTCTAGACAGTCCGGGGAGGCGGAAGACCGGGATTGCATGATCGGTCAGATGGAGGCGGGGGCGCACGCTGTCTGAGTAGGGAGCCGGATCTGTGGCTTTTGCCATGTTGCTTTGGCACTTGCTTTTGGATCCAATGTTCAAACACGCGCATATCCCCACCAGCATAGCACGTGGCCGGGAATGCCCTCCTCCCCAATCACGAGGCATTGCGCTAATTGCGAATCAATGGCTGAATCAAAAAAAAAAAAAGTACAGAAAAAATTGGCTCAACATTATAATTTTTTTTTTGCTTTCTCGCTTCATATGTAAGGTTCCAGCAGCTCTAACCGACCTTTTGGCCTGCGAAAGACATTACAAGAGCTCTTTTCTTCTTCTTCACTTTCGTTAACACATTGTAATTACATCCAAAGGTCCTCTCCACTGTCACTCTGTTTTCCGAAGACATAGCCATCTATTTCTTGGTCATAGCCTTAGAAACGCAGCCACTGCAACAAACCACGGCGCTTCCTCTTTCAAAAGGACTGTAGAGGATCAAAGAATGGGGCACGGGCGCAAGAAGAGAAGGACGCACGTAGCGCCAACGCAGGAGGAGATTGAAAAGACACCAAAGTCGTTGGTAGTAAAGTCAGGGAACATTGGGCGCACAGTGGCGGAGCTAGTGAGTGATGTGCGACGTGTGATGCAGCCGAACACAGCAGCGAAGCTCCGGGAGCGCAAAAGCAACAAGATCAAGGACTACGTGGCAGTCAGCAGCCAGCTCAGCCTCACGCATCTCATGTTGTTCTCGCAGACAGAAACAGGCACAAACCTGCGTATCGGGCGTATTCCGCGCGGACCAACGCTGTACTTCCGGGTCAACAAGTACTCGCTGGCAAAGGACTGCCTTCGACTGCAGAAGACGCCGCATACGTCGGATGCCGAGTATAAGACAGCGCCGCTGATTATCCTCAATAATTTTGCCGGCGAGGGTAAGGGCAAGGAGCTGAAGCTGATGACTGCCATGCTGCAGAACATGTTTCCGGCGATCAATCCGTCGACGATGCACTTGTCAGAGGCCCGTCGTGTGGTACTGTTCAACTACAACGACGAGACTGACATGGTGGACTTCCGGCACTACACCATTGTGGTCAAGCCTGTGGGCATCACAAAGGGTGTCAAGCGCGTCATCCTGTCTACCAACGTCCCGTCGCTTGCCGGGTACTCGGATATCAGCGAGTACGTTCTGCGCGAGGCGTTTGCATCCGAGAGCGACATGGAGGATGGCCCCGAATCTGCAGTTACGCTAGCCCAGGACTACGTGGGCCGTGGAAACAGGAAAAACGAGCAGCGCGCCGTACGTCTGCTTGAGCTTGGGCCGCGGATGGAGCTCAAGCTGATGAAGGTCGAGGGCGGGCTGTGCCAGGGCGAAGTGCTGTTCCACAGCTACTTGCACAAAACAAAGGAGGAGCTCGAGAAGCAGGCGAGGGTGCGCCAGATCAAGCTTACGCAGCAGGCGCGGCGCCGTCAGGAACAAGAGTCTAACGTTGAGCGCAAGAAAGGGGCGAAGAAGGGAAATTCGGGCGATGCTAGCGATGAGGATAGCGCTGCTGACAACGACGACGATGAGGACGAGTCGGAAAGCGAGGCCATGTCGGAGGATTCCACTGATCGGGTGAGCAAGTCTCGTCGTGCGGCCGATGACTTTGGTGCCGACGACTACGAAGGCGATACCACGGATGACGATAACAGTGAGGCTGGCGACGATGAGGAAGGCGGCGAGGGCAACGGAAGCGATGATGATGACAATGAGCCACGCTCCAGCAGCAATAGCAGATCTGCAAAGCGCGCAAGGACCAGCAAGTCGTCTAATGGATCCTCCGGCTCAGTAAAGTTTGGATCCAAGCGGAAATAGCATGATATGGTGTCTGGTTCTCTTTAGCTTGTTAATGCTGACAATAAAAGTCTCGGCTTTCTTATCTTTTCATTGTCGAAGAGGGAAAAAATAAACGATGTCTTTTATATTTATTATTTCGGCAAAGAAAAAACGAATGTTGTTGGTAAAAGCAAAAATGTTAGAATAGGATAAGACAAAAACTGTATGCGAGGGTTTTATTACAGGAGCTGGATGTCAACAGGGTACACGCATTTAGGGCAAAGGTCCAACTCTCACATTTGAATCGGGTGCTGTGGTGGCGGTTGCTGTTGTTGCTGGTATGCGTTGGCAGCAAATGTGTTAGGCGCTGGTGCGTTGGCACCGGACTCAACATGAGTCAGCGGCAGATCAAACCTCGGGTGCTCCTTTGGACAGCTGGGGCCCAGCGGACAGAAGCCAGCACGGTACTGAGGACACACAAGTTTCCTAACATGTTTGCTGCGGCACTTTGCGCCATGCTTACAGAAACCACGCGCGTACCACAGACACTCCTTGACGCGCTGCTCGGGGTTAAGATGCTGGAACGGACACTCGTCGCCATTAGTGCACTTTCCGTTCTGTGGGAAGAACGTGCACTCTGGCATTTTCTTCAGATTATACTCATGCAGGTAATCGCAGTCATCGTCCTTCTTGCACAGTCCACGTAGCCAATGTTTGCACACAATCGTGCGGTTTTCCGACTGGATCTTCTCGCTCTGCTCCCGCGTCAGATGCCGGTAGATGCAATTGTTCCCTTTCCAGCAGTGGCCGCGCAGAAAGTAGTTGCACACACCAGTCTTGCCGTCGTTGATCGATCGCGCGCGCTGGGTTGCTGGAACATGGTCAATGTTCAGCTTCAGCTCATTCCGCACAAAATCCTCAAAGTCTAGTTTAATGGTGTCTGCCGAGCGCTGTGTGTCGAGGACGCTGTACGTACCCCCAGTCGATGGAGTAGCTGTTGCTGCCGCTGCTGTTGTTGTTGATGATGCAGCTGGTGTTGCTGTTAGTGTCGCTGTTGCAATTGCACTGCCGCTCATTACGCTCATTTTATAGCCGATAATGTACAACAACGATGGGACAATTAAGAGAAAAGGATTAAAATTCTAATTACTAATGGAAACAAACAGCTACAGATTGAAGAGAAGAAAAGAAACGCTGGAAATGAAAAGGGCGTTTACTAATCTTTTTTGCGCAAGTGGTAAAAATCAACGAATGAAAGAATCACGCACTAGCGATCATTTTTCCACTGGCTAATAATTTCAAGCCAATGTTACATCAGCATTTCTCTTCTGCGTTCTTCACCATTATCATTTTTTTCATGTATTTCACCAAGTAAAGTTCTTTTAAGTTCCTCGGAATGACGAGCGATTTGTCTTCAGCGGGTTCGAAATGCCCTGTGGACCACCACGACAACCGGGACACAGCGCCAGCCAAGTGCCCAGTAGACCACACCTCCTCAAAAGAAGCCAGCAAGGACGGGAGCAATAGCAGCAGACCACAGCGGCAGCATCCAGCCGTGGATCCGCACAACCGGATGCCAGCAACACCTGAGCAGCAGGCAGCGGACGGACAGCAAGGCGCACTATCGACAGCGCGTACAGTGTCAACGATCCCGCGTGCCGAGCGGTACCAAAGCGCAGGCGACTCTGTGTGTCCAGCACTCCACGACGATGATGTTAGCGGGAAGGAGAAACAAGGCACAGGAACTGAGGCGCACAAGAAGGATATGTGGATTTATCCGTCAGAACAGATGTTCTTCAACGCAATGAAGCGCAAGAGCTGGGACCCGCAGGAGCGCGACATGCGGTACGTGGTACCAATCCACAACGCAGTGAACGAAAAATGCTGGAACCAGATCCTAGAGTGGGAGCAGATGCACAGCACGACGTGTGGGGCGCCCAAGCTGCTCAAGTTCGAGGGGAGAGCTCACGATCTGACACCGCGGGCCCGTTTCTTCTCGTTCTTTGGGTACCAGAAGCCGTTTGACAGACACGACTGGACTGTAGATAGATGCGGCAAGAATGTACGATACGTTATTGATTTCTATGAAGGCAAACGTGACCCGCGGAACCCGCAGGCGCCTTCGTTCTATCTGGATGTCCGACCCGCGCTGACGATCGAGAGCTGCTGGGACCGCCTGCGCCGTCTCGTTGGGGCCTGACCAGGCAGGTTGCAGTATGCTGTTTTAATGGCCCATTTAGCCATTGGATTTGTGCTGGAGAATGAAGCCCATTCTGTGAATGTGGATCAATAAAAGAGAGAATCAGCAAACACCAAAAGAGCCTTGTGCGTGCAAAAAGCTACTATGTACAACATGTCAAAGGAATGAAAGAGGGGAAATACAAGCAGAAAGCTCCAGTGTTCGTTTCTAAGGCGCAGTTATGTCCAGGAGCGCGCTGGCGGGAAGGTTCCATCGCCTAGCCTGCTGCACAACATGCACACGCAGCCGTGCGATCTTGTGCGACGGCTTCCCAGCTACAAGCATGCGCCAGTGGGAGGCGGCCAGCGATGGACTGCCAACAGAAACCCACATGGGAACAAGATGAACCAGCGAGGCATCGTCGGGCACAATGTGCTCGCTCAGCATGCGATCGTACAATTGCTGCATAGCGGCGGCTATCTCGGCATGCACAGCGCTCTGGAGATGTTGTGCGGCGCGCGAAAGCCCAGCAAGAAGCAGGTTGTACGTGGCCGCATTGAGCTGCGCCCCACTGTGTGTCGCAATGCCGACTACATCTACGCCCCGCCGCAACAGCTGCGCGCGATCGCTCGGATTGCTGTCCTTTGCCGAAGAACCAAGACACGCACGCAACACAGCATTTACCAGATCTGTCAGGTAGCGAGTAGCAACAGGTGTGTGCGTATCGTAGCTGCTGGGCACGGGCCGCTCGTGATCGCAGGCAATCTGAAGCAGCGAGATCGCGCGATCAAGATTTCCCACGCGTGCGTGGCCAACAACAAGCCGCGCCAGCGCACGCCGGTTGATCCGCGCATGCTTGCACCAGCGCGTTGCTGCAAATGGCGTGTAGTCAAGTCCGTGTCTGGTCCACAGGGCCTCCGCTGCATCCAGATCGCCGGCATCGGCCAGCCACGCTACCAGACGCGTGACCAGCGCCTGCGATCCTGGCGCCGCCCCGCGCTGCCGCAGAGTCTCCAGAACATCAATGGCCCTGCTGTAGTCGCCCAGCGTGCACCACGCCTTCGCAACTGTCAGAAGCGTCACGTCGTTGGGCTGCGGCACCGAGACAACCCTGGGTGCAGGCCGCCCATCTCCCGTCGCCACCGGCATCTCGCCTGCTTGCATCTGCTCGTAGATGCGGCACGCCTGCGCAGGTGCTCCACGCTCAATATAAGTGTTGATGACAAGCGTCAGTGCCTGCACGTCGGGATCGATTCCCAGACGCTCAAAATCGCCCAGCAGCGCTTCCATCCCGCGCGGAGGCCCCGTGTCTGCCGCAATCGCTATCTCCAGCACTTTTGTCACGTGTGTCGCCGACACCAGATGCCGTCCGCGCTGCTCCAGCTGCCTGAGCACCCGCTGCGCCTCCACGCTGTGCTGCGAGTGTTGGCCTCGCCTCCACTCGCTGTCGCTGTGGTACGAAGCCTGCCTCCGCTTTGACTGCCGCCTGCGCGCTGACAGCTCCTCCGCTTCCCGTCTCTGTTCGTTGCGGATCGAGCACAGCGCCAGGCGGGCGATCTCCGCGTTCATCTCCCGAGCACCCAGACTGCCGACCATGTGTATGATCTGCGCAAAGCATCGTCCCTGGTAGAGCAACGCAAACAGTGCTTGGGTGGCAGTCTCTGGTAGCCACGCCTCAGCTGCCACACCGTCCGCTTCCTCCCCAACCATCCCAATGCACATCGGATATAGATGTCGTGGCAGCAACTCTGCCTTGCCAACCGTCTGCAGCATCTCCGTCGTCAGCGCGTACGCTTCGTCGTGGCGCCGATCAATCTTCATACAGCTGAGCAATAGCTGCGACGCATACTGCTGATGCTGATGGTCTAAACGCACCCATTCGTCTATCGCCATCACGCCTATCCTTGTGATCTCGCCAGCAATCGCGCGCAGCGGGGTGTCTTCCATGGCACCACTCTTATTTTCCGCCAAGTACTGTGCATACCGCGTTAGAGTGTTGTGGAACGCCTCGTACTGGTACGTCCCGGATTCCTCGGATATCTCGTCATGGGGTCGACGCTGTCTACGGTTCCCGTGTGGTCTAACATAGTATGCCGCCTTCTTCTTACGTACCCTGGCTTCAAGGCGGAACCGCTCGGTGTAGATCGGCACAAGGATCGATTCCGCTAGCGTCTGCTGCCACCTGCTGTTAGTTGTGTTGTGAGCACAGCAACATTCGTCTTTTTCTATTTCCTTTTTATCGCCCTCGGTGCACACAATGTCTCCCTGTTTGACTGCGCTGATGTCGTCCGATTCTGATTCTGGCGTAGCTGTGCTTCTGCCAATGCAACGGGGGATTGCTATGCCGCGCACACTCCCCGTCCTGTGATAATCAGAGGCGCTACTTCGCCTGTATCTGCTGTTGTTTGCTGTCACCGCTATTACCGTTGCATGCTGCGCTTGGCGCTGCTGTTGTGTGCCTCTATAATCTAAAACTGACGCGACGAGCCGTATGCCCAGGCGTCGCATACGGGAATGACACAAGCCAGCGAAGCCCCCTCCGCGCCGCAATATGTCTGTCAGTATGAAATTAGGATCTCACTATGTTCTCCTATTCTTATTCTTACTATTCTCTGTTTATCCCACACGCAGAAGAACAAAATATAAAAGACAATAAGGTTGTTGGTGAATCCAGGAAATTTAGGTATCCTTATTTTTATCCGCCCTCCTCTCCTTCGTCTACGGCTCCAGGACTATCTAATTGCGATTTTAAAAGAAGAAACCAATAGTATATGTGTGGAACGACAACAACAAGGGTAGAATTGTGCGATTAAGGAAATGAACGTCCCGTCCCACTGACTATTCACATTCTTTTATCTCGTAAGATAAAAGAAAAAAAATCTTGTGCCAAAGTAAAAAAGTTTGGATCTCTTTTTCTCTCCTTTTTTTTCTACTTTTTGAACCGTTTCTTCTATAATTATTAAAAAATGTACTGACAATCTGTTGTTGCTGCTGTTGTCCAGTCTACTCTGTTTTAAGAATCCAAATCAACTAGAATTGGCCAACTCGCTTGATGTACGAAGCATGTACTGACCACTACGCCGCACTGGGTGTCCAGCGCACAGCCACACGGGACGAGATCAAGCAGGCATACTACACACTGAGTCGCAAGGCCCACCCGGACAAATCTCAGCAGCAGCAAGAGGAGCAGGGGTGCTCTAGCATAGAGTTCCACGAGCTAAGCAGGGCCTGGGAGGTGCTGGGCGACACGTCACGGCGCGCAGAGTACGACAGGCAGTGCAGTGCCGAGGAATCCAGGGCGCGCGGCGTCGTTCAGGACGAGGTTGACCTGGACGATATGGTATTTGATGAAAGCAACAGGGTGTTCTCGTTTCCCTGTAGATGCAGCTCGCAGTACGAGATCACCGAAGACGATCTGGAGGACGGATTCGAAATCGCTCCATGTTCGGGCTGCTCGCTAAAGATCAAGGTTCTGTACGATGTTATCGAGGACTGAGAAGTTCTTTCTCTTCTAGTCTCTATTGAGTATTTAGTATATATTTATGTTTTTTTTTTTTGGAATTCATGGGTGTTTTTTTTGTTCTATAGACCTAGTGTTATATCTGACTGGATTCTTGCTGTCTGTAAGAAGCAGGTAAATTCCAATGCACTAAAGAGCTCTATCTCTCAGCGCTTGCTTCCCTTGGGACCCTTTCCGCGGCGGCTGCCTCTGGGCTTTGGCTTGCTGGAACCGGTGATGTACTTGAGCAGATCATCAATGGGCAGATGGCCCTTTGTAGCAGTACCAGCGGGCAAATCGCCAGTCGCGCCATTCGGTTGCTGTTGCTGCTGTTTTCCTTCGCGCTCCATGTGCATCAAATTGGACGCCGCCATCTCGCGCAGCTTCTGATGCGTGGCAGCCGACAGCTTCGCCTTACGCACGGCGGCAAACGTCAACTCGGCCAGCCACTCAGCGGTCTCCTTAGCGCGCGGGTCGTCCTCGCCAAACCTATCGATAAAGAACTTGTGCGCATCGCGCTCGGACTGCACGGCCTCCTTGAAATCACCGACAATCGCATACGCCTTCGCAAGGGAGTGCTGCGCATTGGCTACAAGCACATGCTCGGTGCCCAGCAGCTTGATCCTGATCTCCAGACACGACTTGAAGAAGCGCAGCGCATCGTCGTACAGTCTCAGCGACTGCAGCATCACGCCAATGTTGTTGTGTGCGGTGGCCAGATCCGGGTGATCCGGGCTATTGATCAGGCTCCACAGATCCAGCGCCCGACGCATGAACCGCAACGCAACCTCGGTGTTTCCGCGCGCATGCTCGTACAGCGCCAGGTTCAGGTAGTTGTGGATTGTCAGTGGGTTGTCAATGCCTATTGTACGTTCCGAGATGATCACGGCCTTGGTCATGAACTCTGCCGCAAGATTGTATTCACCCGCATCGTAGTGCGCCAGCGACACCACAGCGTAGCATCGTGCGGACTCCGAGTGCAGGAACCCAAAGGTCTGCTCGTGGAGAGCAAGCGATTCGAGCAGGAGCTCCAGTCCAAGCTCTTTCTGTCCTTGTTCCAGCGACATCCGACCAGCATCAAAGGCCTCGTCGGCGAACGACGAGTTGTGCACTGACACCTTGGACAGCGCTATAAAGTTCATCACATCGTCACCAACAATCGTGGTTGGCCGCGCTAGTATCGCGTCGGTCTTCTCCTTGACCGTGCGCTTGACCGGCTTGGTCAGCTTGGTGCCCGGCGGCAATGCCGACACAATCTCCGCCTGGACGGCCGACTCTTCTGGCCGCTCAAAGCGGTACTGGCGCACCACAAGCTGGGCCCCACTCTTGATACATATCTCGCGCAGAAGGATGCGCTCGTTGCCCGAAACAAGCGTGCTGACAAAGTCTGGCGACAGTTCAAAGCGGTAACGCAGAGCCACCTGCTCTCTGATCTGCTCAGCAAGCGTCTCGGGAGTCAGCGCCAAGAGATCAGGAACTTGCTTGGCGTCGGCCGACAGAAACGATGCTGGATCCGCACAGTACGCAGAGCCCATAAGCGCACTGGCAACGAGTGCAAACACTTCGCCGTGTAGATGCGCTGGCGCCACGCGGAACAAGTACCGCAGGATATGCTTGACAGCGCGCGAGATCATCTCAAAGAGAACAAGCCGGCGCACGTTCTTGACAACATCGACGTCCTCGGGCAGCAGCGCCGCGATCTTGCCCAGATACCGCATATTGATTCCGCGCTGGTGCATTGTCACTCTCAGCGCATCGCCGCTCAATGGCGACGTGGCGTACGACGCAAGCTCGCGTGCAAATGCTGGGATGCTGACTTCGCGCAAGAATTTTGATGCATCCCGCACTGCTTTGGTCAGAGCGTCCTGCTCGCTTGGTTCTGAAGAGGAGGAGCTGACGTTGTTCTGCTTGATCGGGGTAAACGCATCCGGATCCAGATCAAGGCTGAACTCAAAACCGGCCATAATGTCCTTTGTGTCCAGATCCTTCTTCTGGGGCTCCTTCTCTTGGCTGTCGTCGTTGTTTTTGTTGCTGGTCTCAACCTCGGCAGCGCCTTTAGAGTCCGCGTCACCAGTGTGTGTTTCCTCAGCGTCCTTGGTCTCCTTCTCAGCGTTTTTGTCGTTTCCTTTGTGCTCTGCCTGCTTGGACTTCTCAATAGCATACTCCTGGACCGCTGTGCGCACACTGGTCTCCCAGAACGCCTCGACAAGCTCAGGACGCAAGAGAACAAGCTTGTGCGGGTAAATTGGCATCGCAGTGCTGCTCGATTCGCACTCGCCCTCCAGGAACTCCACATCAACCGGAGATAGACGGTACAGATCAAGCAGGTACTTGCGGCCATCAGTGCCAGTCAGACCCTTGATATCTGCCGACGTATACAGTCTGTGTTCCCCGCCCGCCTGGTCACACACAGTGTGCTCGCCAAAGTGCAGTGCCTTGGCCACAGGCTCCATGGCCTTGTGGAAGTCGGGGTCGGAGCCGACGGTGACGCCGTTATCGACGCTTCCGTAGATGATCTGTGTTGTTTCCTGGCGCCGGAAGATCCCAGGAACCACAGACTGCGCGACCACGCGCACTCCACGGTAGTCGACAACCACGCTGCCCAGAGTGTTGATCCCGTCAACGTCTATTTGGTTCAGCTGCCGCACGCCGTGGATATCCTTGCCCGTGGCCACATGCGCCGCGGCATCGCCACCGAGATCCGCAAAGGTCTCGCGACCATCGAATCCTTTGCTGTAGAAGATATTGTCGCGCAAGTACATGTGCTGGTTGTCGGGGTCTGTCGGGTTAAGTGGTGGCATTTCGGACTCCACAACAGCAATCGCCCCTTGCACGGCAGCCTCGGCAAACTCCGAGTACCATTTATGGAACTGACGATCGCGCAGTACGCGCTCCGAAAGACTGGTGCGCGGCATCTCGCGGATACTCTGCAGCTCCTCGTTCCAGTCGCGCATCGAGTCTGCGGCATGGGCTCCGAGCCGCAGGTACACGTCCTGCGCACGCCCCATGTCATACGACTCGGGTGCGCGGTTCTCGGCGCCCCGCACCAGCCATGGCGACGCTGCCTGCTCCGACGAAACAAACGGAAGTACCTCGACTGGCTCGTGCTGCGACACTTGCTTCTGGAGACTGTCAAGTCCTTGGACAAACCGTGGTGACAGTCGCTTCAGTAGCGTGATCAGCGAGTGCGCCCTGTAGTGATCGGGGCTCTTTGCGCCCGTCTGGCCCGACTGTGCCGAACCGTGGGGCTCCGGATCGAAACGCACCAGACTAGACGAGTTGACATAGAACCCGGTGCGCGAGCACGTGATGTGGTAGTTCTGGTTCTCAAGGGTCGTGACCAGCAGGTACAGCAGATCGCCCCTGAGTTGGCGGTAGCGGGGCACGGGGTTCCATCCACTGAGCACGATCTGCTTGAGACAGGCGGGAAGAGCCAGGCTCTGAAGAGCCTCTGCGGCCGATAGGGTCTCGAATGGCGGAACCTTGTCGAATTCGAATCCCTTCAATGCGTGGTTAGCCACCACCGGTCTTGCCTTATGTTGCTGATCATCCTCAGAGCCACTCGCTTGCTCGCTATCGTTATTGGTCTTCTTTTTATCGCTCGCTGCCGCAGACTGACTGGCCTTCTTGCCATTCTTCTTGGATTTCTGCTTTCCTGCACCGTTTGCGGCCTCTGCGGAGGCGCTGTCTGACTCTGAGTCATCACCGCCATCAGCACTCGCAAAGGTGTTAGTAGTAGTAGCAGCAGCAGAACCGTCGTTGTCAACAATGCCATCGGGGTACTTGACAGTGCTAAAGATCGAAGCGCCAGCATCGAGACCAGCAACATTGGGGTTGGCAGTGGTAGGGCCGACGAGGAGATCGCGCAACCTGCACACATGAATACGCGCCTCCCGCTCTGTGTACTGATCCTCAACCACCACCAAGTGGCTGTCCTTCTCCAGACCCTCGATCTCTCCGAGCTCTACAAAGTCGTTCAGACGCTGGCCGTTGAGCGTCAGGTAGAAGCATGAGTGCTCGATGGTGGCCGGCGTCTCGCTGACCACTTGCTTGAGATCCTGGATTGTCTCTTGCGCGGTGGCGATGATTGGAATTGCTGCGCCATTGGGTGCCTTGATGGTCAGTCTGTATGGCTGCTCTTCTAATACCGCCGTTATTCGCGAATCCGGCATAAATGAAACAAGAAAGCAAAAGTAGAATAAAAAGGGATCAATAATATGCCATCTGACTTTTGGTTATTGTTTCTGATACAAGAGATAAGGCCTAGAACAGCTGCGCAGAACTACTTTATTTTTTTCCTAGAGGGCCAAGGATCCTGGGATTCATCATACACAAAAGTTGGCAGACCATAGAACGTTTACCTTGCAACAGCTCTTGATTTTCTGAGGGAGATGTGCCCTCTTCAGCTGAGGATCCAGCACCGGCACCAGCACCAGCACCAGCACCAGCAGCTTCAGAAGAAGAAGAAGCAGCCACGGGCTCCTCCGCACGGGGTGCACTATCTTTAACAGGTTCTGAGCCCTTTATCTCTGACGTTGACATGATCTAGAAAGTGTGGGAAAACTATGAACGAGAGGACAAGAAAAAGATAAAACAAAAAACCCAGACTAGAAGAAGAATGGAAAAAAGAAAAGAAACGAAAAGAAACGAAGAGCAGATAAAAAAGTATAGACAAGAAGCGAAAGAATATTTTCTCCGAATAAAAAGGACTTGGGATGTGAGCAATGATCACTATAATCTTTTTTTCATATTTTTATCAATAGGTGAGAAAAAAATTCGCTCGGCTTTCAGACCTTTCCCCCTGAACCCAACAAAATAAATTACTCTAGCAAGCATCATCATATCCCATCGCCCTCGTCAGTATCTCGATCATGAGCATCAGCTGGACCTTGCTGGATCTATTTGGTGTTATTGAATCTATTTGATGGGCCGCTCCATCAGCAGCACGCTGCCAGAGAGCCTGGAGAATTGGCTGTCGTGGGGCGCAGTGACAACAAGCAGCTCCTTGTCGGCGGCGGTGATGCTTCTGATATCCTGGCCCAGCCGCGCTCTGCTCATGGCGTTGGGCAGGAAGAAGCACTCGGGCTGGCTGTCTGCGCCGGAACGCCAGCGGTAGACGCGGCCATCCTCGGACTCGCTGAAGGGCTCGCCGATCCACAGCTCCGAGCCACTGGACGCCAAGGCACGGCCAAAGTGGCCGGGGCTCTGTGTGCCAAGCAGCGTGCCCAGCAGCCCAGCAATCGTGCCGTTGGCGTTAGCGAAGGATTCTCGGGTGCTGGCGGGTGCTGGCCACAGCTGCGGATCCAGGATGCGCACCTCGCCCGACTGCCAGCCGCGGGCCGGAATGGGCTGGGTGGGGAAGCCGGGCCCTGCAGCACGCCCTGTGTCACGCGCGGCTGCAGCCAGCGCATGCTCGGACGGCGACCCAAGCAGCACCAGCGGTGACGCTGCAGCAGCACTGGACTCGGACGGCGGGGCGGCGTGCCACACGTGGATGATGCTGCCAAGCTGCGTCTTCTCCTTGCCCACGGCAAACGCAAGACCGCCGAACAGGGGCTGATCCACGGCGGGCTCTGGCGCCGAGCTGTTTGCGACGGCGAAAACGTACACCTTTCCGGCCAGACAGCAAGCCTCTTCGTCGGGATTCTCTGTTGCGCCGCGGTGTCCCGGCGCGCCCACCAGCAGCAGCGATGCGCCGGTCTCCGGCACATGCACCGAGGTTGCAGAAAACCCGAACCACTCGAACGGCTGGCGCTCGGGCGACGCAAGCGTGAAGTCGGGCGCACCCATCGGCTGCATCTTGCCATTGCCAGCCGCGCTCCGTGATGGGCGCGACATGTAGCCGTACAGACGGCCCGAGTGGCGGTCGCGCGCGGCGTCGGAGCTGTACGGTGCGCCAACAAGCAGATCGGCAAACCCGTCGTTGTTGACGTCCTCGCCAAACAGAAACCCGCCGATCCGCTGCTCTGACCGCTTGCTGCCGCCGGTGTTTTCCGCCAGCTGCGCGCCTGTCAGCGTAAAGTCGGGCGTTGCGCCGAGTCCCTTGCCTGCGCGGCCCAGGTACACGTCGACTCGCCCAAGCGCCTTGCTCGCAGGCCCGGCGCCGTACCCGCTGCTGCCGACAGCGAGGTCGTCGATACCGTCGGCGTTGAAGTCAACCACCGCCAGTGACGACCCAAATACCGGGATCCGCGGCGCATCGTCTCCTCCGCTTGGCAGCAGAACCACGGGATCGGCGTCACCGATGTCCTGGCTGGCCATCTCATACTCCAGGTTCCACTCGTCCAGAACAAACACTGCGCCCGCAACATCCCCAGCACCGCTGCTGCCATGGCGGGTGCCGTTTGCGGCGGCGGATCCAAAGTCCGCGTCGCCTCTGTAGTACGGCGCGCTGATGGCCACGCTCACGCGTCCGCTGCCGCTAAAGTCGCCTGTGGCCACTGCTGTGCCGAACCCAGAGTATGCGCTGGTTGTGTACATCTGCTTGATCCTTGGAAACAGCGTTCCCAGCTCAGCGCATCCACCACCGCTAGTGTCTGGCTCTGCGTGTTCTGTGTGTTGGGGCTGCTTTGTTGCAAAGACGCGCTGCCGACTGCCCGATCCGCCTGCTGGAGAATCACCAGTTGTGCTCAGATACAGCATCCCGTCTCTCTCGTCCAATGAGACGCCATGCTTCACAAAGTCCAGGTACCGGGCGTAGTCGCCGCTTTCGCTTTCGCTTCCACGCAGCGCATTCTCCACTTGCTGTAACATTGCTGCGGAGCCAGTGGACGCTTTTCCGCCAGCCAATGGGTTGTTACCGCCGACTCTGCCTTCTCCGCGCCGGATGTTGCTCACTAAGCACCGCCCGGAAAAGCCGCCATCAACAAACCAGTCGACCAGCGCGTGCCAGCACTCGGCTGTTCCCGCCGCCATTGAGTACAGGCCGCCTACATAGTAGTCGTCCAGCCGCTCCGTCAGCATCGGCGCCTTGGCCGCATACGTGGGAAACAGACCGCGTCCAAACCGCTTGACGGCCTCCATAGCGTAAAACTGTCTACTCACACACGCCCGCATCTTCCACTGGCTGACTGATATGCCCATGCGCTCGTATATCGCCAGAATGTCCCTGAATGGCACTGCCCACTTGTCACGTATAAACCGCAAGTCGTTCATGTGCGCCATTGCAAAGTCGCCGCCTACATCCAGCACGCTGTGCGCCTGCGCATAGTTGCCCGCAAATGTCGAGTTTGCCAGCGTCTGTATGAATCCGTCATGGATCCCCGAGAGGCTGTGCCACAGCTCATCCGCAACCATGTGTGATGCCATGCCCAGAAGGAACGCTGCCAACCGCTCGCCCTCCTGCGAGTACATTTCTTCTTCTATACCGTTGCTGTATGTCTCTCGCAGGTACTCGACTCCGTGCTCCAGAAACGGCGTCCAATGCGCTGCCTCCGCCTCCTCGTCCATCGACAGACATCCGTATCCCCAGTCAGGAAACGTCACCCCCGCCTGCAGACTCTCGGCCTGCCGATCCATAATCCCTCGGAACCGCATCACCCGCGCCCCGTGCGCGTCGTCTGTGCGCGCATGGAACCACCGCCGCGCCCGCTCCGCCACCTCGTTGTGCACCGCTGGCCCACACCCGTCTGCGCCAAACAGGAGCGCACAGACCACCACTACCCCCGTTCTCAGCACTCCCATCATCATTGCTGTTGCTGTTGCCTTGGTTTCTATTTAGTTTGTTTTGAGAGTATCAGCTGCAAAGTGTCCAGACCGTCAATGTGGGGTGGTGAATCGCATTAATACTCTTTCTCGTAGGTAACAATTATGACAATGCAATAATACAAGCGGAATAGAGAAGAAAGAAATTGTGATATCTGGGGAGGCGGGAGAGGGGAGAAGAACGCACGGAAAAAACGCACAAACAATACAGCAAATGGCTGGGAAAATGGTAAGCATTCCGTTGCCACGTGCCCCCCCCACTCAGCGTTGAATTTCATGTTGAATCTTTTATTTTTATTTTTTGCTTGCTTGTTTATTTAATGACTGTGCCTTAATATTCTGGGTTCCTCACTGATTGAATTGCCTTTGTCATCCTTCTCCATCACATCACATCATTCTCGGCATTCCCTTGTTTTTTAATTGCCTTTTTTCCCGGCCAGGAACAAGTAACTAATCGTCGAGCTTCTCAACAGTAGCAAGCTTCCTTTTTTCAATTCTTTTCCATTTTCTTGTTCTTTTAGGTGCTCTGGGATGTAGGAGAGTGATTACCTACTATTACCGCATTGTGCATGCATCTCGTAAATGCCTGACTGACTAATCTTTTTAGCATTACCATTGAAGATTCTGACGTTTCTTATGAGGTTTT
>JANBTT010000228.1:0-16375 GCA_027578915.1 Coemansia sp. RSA 1200 | reverse complement strand
ACATTAAACCTATCTCCAATGTCGGTTATTAAAATAACCTTAATCTAATTTTAGATGACTGATGATTGATCTTGTGCTGATCATTCGTTGATTGTCTTTCGCGACGAAAATTTAGTCAGCATGAGCTGATAACAGGAATTTATTTCATTTTTAGTTCCGTACTATAAAGAACAATATTTGCCATATACTTCTCATAGACGTGACTAGAGTTTATAGTGGATGCTGCACATGTGCTTAGCATTAGACTTGTGAAATGTATTCGATTTGTAGTAGGACAAAGGCTGCGAAACCTACTTATCCGCTGAAAGTATGCGGTATTCTGAGTCTCCAACGGGCATACTCTGTGCCGTCTCCAAAGGAAAACCTACAAATCCTTCAGAATGCGCTTGCAAGAGCGTCTAAGAACAAGAATAAATCGGTTGGAGCAGCGCCTTTGGCAGCGGGCAGCGGTAGCAAAGCGAGAGATAGCCGCCCTTTGTATGGCGGTTACGCGAGAAATAATCTAACCCCGTCGTACCGATCTTCGGCGCTACCTGTGTTTAAGATGCTTACATCGGCTGAGGAGTTTGTGGTACCACAGCCATCATCAGAGACAAAAAATAATGCAGTTGGTAACGCAGACAACAAGCCGAATAACCATGAAAGGAACAGCAAGCCAGCGGTCGATAGTCAGCAGGATCAGCGACAACAGCAGGCTACTTCTTCCGAGCCGATTGTCAACCTTCCAGAAAGTAGCAACAAACCAAAGGTTGATAATCAACAGGAACAGCAGGAGCAAAGTGCTTATTCTTCAGAATTGGTTGCAAACAGCCGAGAAAGCACCAGCAAGCCAGCGGTCGATAGTCAACCACAGCAATTAGCTTCTTCCTCAGGACTGGTTGTAAATCTTCCAGAAAGCACCAGCAAGCCGGCAGTTGATAGTCAAAAGGAACAGCGACAACAGAAAACTGCATCTTCAGGGGTGGCTCGGTTTCTTTTCCTAAGAAAAAGAACGGATACGGGTGCAGCGAAACCATTAGATAGTAAGATGGCTGAGTACAAAGAGAAGCTCAGGCTCGAATCAGAATCATTTATGAAAAAGCAGGAGATAAAGGTACAGAAGGAAACGAAACAGTCAAAAATGGATTCAAATATCAAATCACCCGAGGCGTTATTGGAGCTGGAGCGAGTGAAAATGCGTTTGGCGAAACAGCGAGCCATCAAAGAAGCTAGCAAAACGACTGACAGCGTGGAAATAGATGTCGGTGAAGGAAAGCAGACTGTTAGCGAGGAGATGCGGAAACGCGCAGAGTTGGTGCGGAAACAGATGGGACCTAAACACGATGAGTTTAGAACAATGAAACCGACAGACCAGGGAGAAAAGTCGAGGAAAGACAGAGAACGGCAAAGTACAGCGCAGAGAGACAAGCGGTCTGATAGGGTGAGCGACAGAAGCAAAGGGCTTGAAGACGATTCGAATAAAAAGAAAATCAAGTTCAAGCTTCCGAAGAAGGGTCAGGAAGTTACGCTTCCTCTGACGATCAGCGTGGATGGGCTTGCAAAGCTGCTGAACGTGCCGAACTTCCACCTTTTGCGCAAGATGCGGAGAATTGGCATGGACAAGCTGGCTAACAACTACATTCTGTCTAACGAAGAGGCGGCGGATATTGCGCTGGAGTACGACGTTGTGCCGATCATTCCCGAAGACAAGGGTCCTGAGCTGTATCCTCAGAAGCTACCAGAGGACATGTCAGCGCATCCGCTGCGGCCTCCGGTGGTTACGATTATGGGACACGTTGACCACGGGAAGACAACGCTGCTGGACACGCTGCGCAGCTCCAGCATAACAGCGACGGAGGCAGGCGGGATCACGCAGCACATTGGCGCGTTTTCGGTGGATCTTAAGAGCGGACAAAACATCACGTTTCTGGATACGCCAGGGCACGCGGCATTCAGCGCAATGCGAGCGCGCGGAGCAAACGCAACAGATATCGTTGTGCTGGTTGTTGCAGCAGATGACGGCGTGATGCCGCAGACGAAGGAGGCGATCCAACACGCGCTCGAGGCCGATGTGCCAATCATTGTAGCTATCAATAAGTGCGACAAGCCCGGAGCTGATCCATCGGCCATACACAACGAGCTCCTCAAGCACGGGATCCAGACGGAGGAGCTTGGCGGCGACATCCAGGCTGTGAAGATCTCAGCACTGAAGGGCACAGGCATGGATGAGCTCGCAGAGACCATTGTGACGCTGGCAGAGGTGTTAGATCTGCGTGCGGAGGTAGACATTCCAGCACATGCGACGGTGATAGAGTCGCAAGTGGAGAAGGGGCGCGGCAGCGTAGCATCGGTGCTGGTCAAGCGTGGAACGCTGCGCGCGGGCGATGTGGTTGTAGCGGGAACGACGTGGTGCAAGGTGCGCGGAATGACCGACGACCGCGGCAAGGCGGTAAAGTCGGCGGGACCGGCTTGCGCGGTGCGAGTCATGGGCTGGAAGGAAATTCCTCGTGCAGGCGACTTGGTTCTCCAGGCTGGGTCGGAGCAGAACGCAAAGGATGTTGTGGCAAACCGCATAGAGAAGCGTACCAATCGGGAGCGACTGGCCACCATTAGTGAACTAAACGATGACCGGCGTTCGGAGAATGAGC
This sequence comes from Coemansia sp. RSA 1200, assembly GCA_027578915.1. Classification (NCBI taxonomy): domain Eukaryota; kingdom Fungi; phylum Kickxellomycota; class Kickxellomycetes; order Kickxellales; family Kickxellaceae; genus Coemansia; species Coemansia sp. RSA 1200. The sequence goes on along the minus strand of JANBTT010000228.1, from coordinate 13,748 downwards.
GCAGCGAGAGCACCCGCGAGGCCGAGATTGCCTTCCGCAGGGCAGCCGCCAGCTTCAAGAAGGGGCTGCGCACCACATATCCCACGAAGGCCGAATTCATGCAAAAGGTCTCGAGGACAGAGGCCGCCAGTGAAGCCGCCAACGAAGGCGCGAAGCCTGAGCCGCTGGTTGTGCCGATTGTCATCAAGGGTGATGTTTCTGGAACAGTCGAGGCCGTCTCAGAGTCGCTGGAGAAGCTGCCGAGCAGCAAGATCCGGATCAACATCATCGGTACTGGAGTGGGGCCAGTCACAGAGTCGGATGTGGCGATGGCTGGTGCAGGGTCGCAGGGCGTTGTCATTGCCTTCAACGTCAAGGCCGACAAGAAGACGCTGAGCGTTGCCAAGCGTGAGGGCGTTGAGGTGAAGACGTTCCGCATCATCTACAATCTGCTGGAGGATGTGGAGAAGCTGCTGGTATCGCGACTTCCGCCAATCCTGGTAGAGGAGATTCGAGGCGAGGCGGTTGTCCAGCAGACCTTTGACATTACGCTTCGCGCCGGCCTGACGACTACTGTTGCCGGATGCCGCGTCACCACCGGCGCCGTTGCCAGGGCCAACAAGATGCGTGTCTTGCGCAGCGGAACCGAGGTGCACACGGGACCTGCCAGCTCGCTGAAGAATGAAAAGCACGACATAGCCGAGGCGACCAAGGGCCAGGAGTTTGGCGTTTCGTTTGACGACTTTGAGGGCGTGAAGGAGGGCGACGTCATCCAGTCTCTGCACTACAACGAGGTTCCGCAGAAGCTGAACTAGCCGCCGTGTTGGTCATGGCTCTTTTCGGCCGTCTCTTCTTGACTGGATCCTTCTTTTTGAGAGAGAGCGAAAAAGAGAGCTGCATCCATTTTCTTTGTGTCTTTCTGCTGCAGGCATCGCAAACTTGGATCAGACCGATACTCCTGCGCCTCCTAAAGGCTCTTCTTTTTCTCTTCTTGCATGCTGGCTTTGAACGCTGCCAGCTCAGGTGGGTGTGTTTCCTTTCTGGCTTTCTTGCCTTCCTACTGCTGCTATTTCTGTTCTTTGTTGTTTTTCTTGTTTATTAGCATCCATATTTCCTTTATTACACTTTTTCCATAGACTACACGCAAGGAAAGGCAAGCGCATATTGGGCCACATCTTTTCCAGTGCACAACATACAAATGCCCCCTGGAAATGACGAGAACAGCGACGCCAGCACGGCTCGCAGCCACAATGAAACCGCACCACTGCTGCAACAGTCACCCAGCGAGGCCAGCCTGTCTCCGGCGCCTGCATCCGCTACGCCGCATGGCTCCAGCGACTCCTCGCCCACAAGCGAGCATGAGGCGTGGATAGCGTCGTCGCAGCCTGCATCGCGAGAGGCGCCGAGACAGCGTGGGCTCCAGCGGCTCCAGCAGCTCCAGCAGCTCCGCCAGAGACAAGACCAGGGAGCGAACGCTCACTCGCAGCCCTTCAGCCGCAAATGGTGGTTCCGACGCATCCGCTACTATGTCCCGATTGTCGGATGGCTGACAACCTACAGTCTGGGCAACCTGGCTACAGACATCAAGGCCGGATTCATGGTTGCCTGTCTTCTGGTGCCGCAAACGCTGTCGTACAGCGCGCTGACACACCTGCCGCCCGCATACGGATTGTATGCGGCACTAGTGCCTGCGCTGGTGTACGCAATGCTGGGGACATCGCGGCATCTGTCGATGGGACCCGAGGCGCTGATCTCGGTTCTTACTGGGACGCTGGTAAAGGGCCAGATCAAGCATCTGTACGCAGCCTACAGCCCGAACATCCCGCCGCCCGACGCAATCGATAGATTCGCTGCAGGTGTATCGTGCGCCGTTGCGTTGGCAACCGGGCTGTTCACCTTTGCGCTAGGAATCTTCCGCTTTGGCTTCCTGGATTCGATGATCTCTGAGTCGTCGCTGCGTGGCTTTATCAGTGGCACCGCCATCTTTATCCTGGTGGGGCAGACGCGCATTGTGCTGGGAATCCCGCCGTCTACTTCCGTGCACTCTACTCCGCTCAACGACCTCAAGTACATTCTGACGCATCTCCACCAAACACACGCCGCAACCGCCGTTGTCTCCCTAGCATCCATGGCGCTGCTGTTGCTCCTGCGCGTGGCGAAGAGGCGCTTCAAGACCACACAATGGCTGCAGCTTGTGCCTGACACGCTTGTGGTGATCATTGCAGCCACCACTGCTTCGTGGGCCACAGAGCTCAATGCAACGCACGGCGTCGGGATCTTTGGGCGGGTGGACGGCGGCCTCCCAAAGCCTGCCATCCCGCGCATCCCAGCCTACGCGGAGTCAAAGGACATTGTCTCGTCGGCAATCACAATCACCATGATTGGCGTGGTGGAGTCGGTGATAGTCGCTCGCGAGTACGCCAGCAGAAACCACTACGCTGTGTCGTCCAACCGCGAGCTGGTTGCGCTGGGAATGTCGAACATTGTTGGGTCTGCGTTTGGGGCCTACCCCGCATTTGGCTCCCTGTCCCGCAGCAAGTTGAATGACCGCGCACAAGCGAAGAGCCAGATCTCCGGCATCGTTGCCACAGCGCTGGTACTGGTGTCTCTGCTTGGTCTGCTGCCCTACCTGTACCATCTTCCGCTGAGTGTCCTGTCGGCTATCATCGTCGATGCTGTGGGATCCTTACTTTCGGCAACGCCCGGCGCCATTGCCTTTCTGTTCGGCGTGCGTGCGTGGGCCGATCTGTTCCTGCTGCTGTTTATCTGCATGTGCAGCATCGTCTCGTCGGTTGAGACCGGTATTCTCTTAGCCGTGGTGATTTCCTTGATTATGGTGATTAAGCGCTCGAACACGCCGCGCATCAGGCTTCTTGGTCGCTCGGCCGTAGACATCCCTGAGCTCCGTCCCATCAGTAACCTTGCACCGTTCTCCAACTCATCGCGCTGCATCTCGTTTGGCAGCTTTGTCAACGACGCCCAGACGCATAACGTCCGCCAAGAAAACGTCAGTGACTCTGAGGGATCTCCGTATGACAGCGACCAGGATGCCGGTGGCCTTCTCCGCCCCACAGAGGGCGTGCTTATCGTGCGTGTCGAGGAGCCGCTGTACTTTGCCAATGCTGGCCAGCTTCACGCGCGCCTCAATCGCCTTGAAATGTTTGGTGATCTGAGTGTGCATCCCTCGGAGGCGCCGCAGATGAAGCCGACGCGTGCCGTGGTGTTTGACCTTGTTGGCATGGCCGACATTGACGGCAGCGCGCTTGAGATCCTTCTCAACATTGTGCGCGAGTACGGGCGCCGCGGAGTACGCGCAGCCTTTGCGCGAGTGTGTGACGATGTTCGCACAAAGTTCGGGCTCTCTGGCATGGCCGAGGCTGGCGCTGAGTATGAGTTTGAGGATATTCACTCGGCGCTACTTCATGTGGAAAGGCAGCTGACGGTTTCTATTGCTCCGTGAGCCTTGTTCTTCTCCTTCTTTTGCCTGGACTGCTTTGGGTATTATATTTGCATTTATTTCGCCTTTGCGCCTGGCGCTGCAAGGAATGTCCATTTGTAATAATAATAAAAAGGGATGACGAGCCTGTTGCTGTCCGCGAGCAGTCCCATTTCTCTAGCATTCTAAAAGGAAAGCGGGTGCGGTGAATCGCTGTCTGAAGATTCTGTAACCCATGTTTACGCCTGTGCCAAATCGTGCACAGCCATATCAACATGCTCGTTCTCTTTCCATGTGTCAGAGCCGTCGTCCAGGAGCTCCTTCTTCCAGATCGGCAGTCGCGCCTTGAGACTGTCGATGAGAAAGTGCACAGCGTTAATGGCATCCGCACGGTGTGCTGACGAGACGGCGATGATGACGCTAGTCTGGCCAACAGACACCTCGCCTACTCTGTGGTGCATGGCTGTGCCCAGGATATGGTATTTTTCCCGGGCCTCGCCAACGATCTTGTGCCATTCCTTCTTTGCCATCGCCTCGTATGCCTCGTACTCGAGCCTTACGACACGTTTACCTACGTTGCAAAGAACAACAAAGGCAAATGAAGCTTGGCGTATAAGTTTAGCTGAGGAATAACCTTCCATCTGCTTTCTGGCAGACAACACCAACATAGGGAGCACACAAAATGCTTCTCTCTCTTTATTGCTACTCACCGTTGAATGTGTCGCGCGTGGTCCCCTCAAACGTTGATATTGCGCCGGCTGCATCTGTCCGAACAAGGCCGCATACCTTGTCAAGACTAAGCTGCTCTGGAGAGATCAGAAAGTGGTCGTACTCCTCGTCGACGGTCCTGTGGTGTTTGGGTACATAGTCCTCGGGGAGGCTGTGGTGGTTGCAACAAGCGCTCTTTTGCATCACTGAATATTATTAGTGTCGAAAAGAAAAAGAGAATGAGGTTAGAAATTAAAGTGAAGGAGAAACAGATGGATACCATATCGTCTGTCAAATAAAATTTAATATACGATTTTTTGATGTTCAATACATCCACCGCACCCTAATCCCTCGCCCCTTTCTTTTGTGATCGAAGGGCTAGCACCAGCAGTAGAAAAAAATGGAAAGTGTGGAGATTTTTTATTTTATATTTTATAAGTTGGCATGAAGATTGGCATTTGGTGCCGGAGAAATAAACACGGCGGAAGCGGATTCAAAACCTCTATGTCCGCTATGCACGCTTACAGCAGACACAACTGCAGCCATTTTGGCAGGCCAGGGTAAAACTAAACTAGGGTAGACTGCTGGCAATTGTCACGCTATAGAGTGCCATTGCTACCTTTTTATTTTTGAGCGCTACTGCTTCTGCGCAATGTGCTCGTTGAGACCCTCCTTGTTCCTCGCAATCTCAACACACAGAAACTGTGTCCGGATGACAAACATCGAGTTCTCCTCCGTGTAGTCCTTCTTGCAATCGATGCGCAGCAGTGAGCCAAAGTTAAAGTCGTGCACGGTCTTCTCGTATTTGTTGACAAACTCGCGCCACTTTGCCTTTGCCATGTCTGTCTTGAACTCGTCTTCGTCAAGCACATCGACCTTGAGATCGGGAAAATTCGCCCTAAAGTCCTCGTAGAGAGCATCTTCGATGGGACACAGCTTGAACTTTCCTGGCCCAACAGCTCTGAGGAGCTTCATGTATGTCTCGGCGTGATGCATGGCTTTGACGGCCCACTGCATCTCCATCTCCGCCATGTTGGCGGTTTGATCGGCGGTGGGAAGGGCCATTGGTTGGTGCGGCGGCGTCAGGAACAAGAGTGTGGGATAAGAAAGCAGTAGGCAGCAGGCAGCAGACTAATGCGTTAGGAGGGTGCGTTGGGTTCTTTTTTTTTTTAACCCCCCGATTGGCTTTGTTATTTCCCAACCACGCGGTCCTGGTGCTGATGTGTGTGGGGCGCTTGCACGTGAGATGCGAGCCATCTCGGCAATGGCTCCCGTCTTCGCAAACAGGTGCTCCTCTGCTGACAATTCGGAACCGCACATGCATGCTGTTCGCCATTGACCTGTGCTGACACCTCGTGCCTCGGATATCTGCTGCTACACGCAATCGATACATCGGGAGTAGCAGTAGATGGAGAAATGTTGGTGACAAGACCAGGCTGGCATGGCTGCAATTAACCAAAGCATGGCGTCTCCTTTGCTTCTTCCCCTTGCCACTCTGCCAGCAACTATTGTGCCAGGAGTGGTGCCGCCTTGCTTTAATTCATACTACCCAGCTTTTCCCTCCTTTTATTATTGTGCCTTTCGCTCACAGCTATAACAAAGTATTGTCTTATGTGTTCTTTTCACTGGTCCTAGAGCTATTGGCTGCAGTCTATCCACCACTGTTCGGTTCCTGCTTTGTTGCAGCGCAAATAGCTGGCATTGGCTAGAGCAAATATAAACGTCCACTTTGGCCGGAGGAGCCGCACTCCCTCCTCCCTTTATTGCACATCTCCGCCGTCCCAGGACTAAGCTACACAATCGGGAAAAGCATATCTTCTTGCGCACAAAAGGGCTTTTGCTTTTTGCATTTAGCAGAACAAGAAGGCAGGCGTTCTCTGTTTCTTTCTTTTTCCCATCTCTTTTCCGTTCGTTATTTGTTTGGACCACTCTTTTTGAGAATATATCCACCCATCTTACTATTTGTCTCTACTCTCTCACCCCCACCAACCGTTCTTGTTGAATTTCTGCAGTCTTCATTTACTTTCCGCAACGTCTGCTCTTTTCCCATCGTCCAGCCTACTGCTATCCCACTCTTCTGGCTGAATGACCACCCCTGGCTTTCTGCCTTACACAGCTGGCTTTGTGAGCCTGACTGTAGAACGCAAAGTGCAAGACACAGGTCCCGCCAAAAGCACCGCGGTCGCCAAGCCAGCAACACTAGTAAAATCTGTAAAGGACGCCCGCACTGTCTCCAGTAGTAGTGCCACTCCTGCTGCTACTTACCAGTCGGCAACAACGCAGGAGCTGGACAATATTTACGAGAGGCTCAGCAACGTATCCCTGTCTCTGAAAAACACAACGCCTTCCCAGCTTGCTAAAGGGAAACCCGCAACCTCTAGTCCCCAGCCACTCGCGCCGAGCACGCAGAAGGCGTCTGAAGCCAAGACGCTGTCTCCGTCACTTGCCATGGAGGAAGGCGCAGATGGCCCGAAGGAGCCCACACCTCGCAGCCCGGACGAATGCGACCCAGAATGCGCCTGTAATCGTGTCCTGCTTCCAGCAAGCCCCAGCGCCTGCGGCATCTGCAGCGGCAGACCCAAGGTTCTAGCTACAATCAACGACGAGCGTACTCGCGCTCTGGAGGACCTTGACATTGCTACACAGCGCATCAACGACCTTGCGCACGAAAAGGCCCGCTACGTTGACTACATTGCTGATATGGAGGCCCGTGTTGCCGAGCAGTCAAAGAAGATTGACCAGCAGCGTGACATCATAGCCGGCCTCAAAAATGATTTATCAGCAATGAACGACAAGTTTGTTGACCAGGTGAACATGACTGCCGAGATATCGCACTCGCGTGAGCTTGTTGAGGCTGAGCTTGAAGATCTAACGCAGAAGCTGTTTACCGAAGCCAACACCATGGTTGCCGAGGAGAAGAAGGCACGCGCAGAGACCGAGAAAACCGCCTCTCACCTGCGCAAGATAATAGTGGACTTAGAGGACCGCTTGTCTAACGAGACCATGCAGTCGCACGAACTGAAGGAGCGCATAGAGCAGATGAGTGCCGAATACGACGACTTGCTTGTGAAGCGTACCTTTGTGTCTAGTCGCCGTGGCAGCTTCAGCTCCCATCTGAGCGACATGGCTGGGGCTGACGGCGGCGCCGTGCTGAGGAAGGATGGCAGTCTGGTGCAAAGCAGTGGCTTTGCCGGCGGAAATGGGAGCGTATCTGGCGCTGCTGGCGGATCCTCTTCGGATGGGTTCCGCATAGCGGCCCATGCAGCAGCTGTTGTGGTTGGATCAAAGACCAACTCGCCTTCGCCACTTGCTACCACAAATGGGTCTCCTCAGATACGTCTTGACGAGACACTGCTTGCAGAGTTTAAGGATTTTGCCACACAGACCCAGTCTATGCGCTCATCAAACTACATGAGCATGTCGTACATTAAAAGCGTTGTTTCTGCAGATATCGAGCCGTGTCTTCGTTTTGGTCCGCATCCTCGCATTTCCTCTCGCAATGTGCACGATGCGATCATGGCAAATCGCTTGCAGATCGAGGAGATGACGCCACAGATTGCCGCTGAGCTGCGTCGCCAGCAGCAGAACGCAGACCGAACTAATGGAAATCGCAGCGCAATGCTTTGGGAGCGCTTTAGTGGCACCGTTGCGGTCAACCCTAACGGCTGCCAGGCGTGCGGCCGTGAGTGCCAGCAATGCACATACCGCTTCCGCATGGGATACAGGCCTGACTCGGAATGGATCCAGATCGACACAATGTGCCGCGATAGACTGGTTGCGGTGTGCGAGTTCTATGGCTTTGTGCGCTACCTACGCCAGGGCATCTTTGCATCGCGTTCGCTTATGGATCTGTACACAGAGACCATTCGCCTGCGCCTGTGCATGTTCTACGCTCGCATCGGCGCCTACGGATACGCCATTGACATTGACCCAGCACTAACCGAGGCCTCCATATTCTCCAGAAGCCCCAGCGTTGCTACCCACCCAGACTCGCCCACGACGGCAGCGCTTGCCGGAAACGGCACACACCCTTCTGCTCCGTCTGGCCTGCATCACGCGTCACCCATGGCTGTGCCATACATCAACGCAGGCCGTGCTGCAAGCACCGCCAGCGTATCCAGCGTTCCTCACCAGGAATCCACCACACGCTCTTCATCGCTGCTGGCAATAGATGCCCTCGGTGCTGCCAACCGCCATCGCAGTAGATCGCATGAGGTGTCTGCTCCTCCAGTACTGGGCACCCAGAGGCCTATTCCAGAGCCGTTGCTCGAATCGGGCAAGTCGGACCAGCAGGGCCGTATCTTCCAAGAAGTGACAGATGTAGAAGTCGGATTAGAAAAGGAAGCTTCGCCGTCGCAGCCGTTGGAAGATACAGAGAGCAAGGCGATATCAATGCCTAATACTGCGATTGGCGAAACTCACACAACTCCTCCCGCTGCGTCCTAAGTCGATGCCCGGTTTTACAATAACATTATTAATGGCAACAACGAGCGGCAGCAACAGCAACAGCAACAGCAACAGCATTTTTAAGCTTATAATTCCCGTATGGCTTGCTTGCTCGCTCGCTTGTCCTTTCATTTCCTGCACCATGCCTTTATGTTTCAACACACTCAGTCTTTCTATTCAAAACTAATTTTAACCAAACATTGAACATTATAAAACACCTAACATCATCTAACTATGCGTTTGCACATATCAGAAAAAGACATTCTATCTTTCCATTGTTGTTGTGTTGGTAAAAGCAAAAGTGTTTATTAAAAACAGAAGGTCTCTATTTTCAATGCTTTAAGCAGAAAGAACAACAGCACCACCGCTGGCCTTGATCTTCTTCTCGGCCAGATTGGACACATAACGGGCCTTGACAATGATGGGGCGGCTGGGGAGTCTGCCGTTACCAAGGACCTTGGCGTAACCGCTCTTCAGGACGTCAACAACAGGGGCAAGCTCCTTGTTCTGGGCAACCTTGGCGCGGGACTCGGTGTCAACAAGAGACCAGATTTTGTCGACATTGATAACCGGGCACCAGTACTTGTTGTTGGTCTTGTGGAAGTAGCGCATACCGACCTTACCAAAGTAACCGGGATGGTACTTGTCCATATGGATGCGGTGGTGGTGCTGGCCACCAGCAAGACCACGACCTCCGGGATGCTTGCGGTGCTTGCCAATACGGCCGTGACCGGCAGAGACGTGTCCGCGCTTCTTACGGTTATGGTGGAGACGGGTCGGCTACAGTCAGACAAATAGGAGAAAATGCAGCATGAGTGGTTTCCATTATTAGGCGGTAAAAAGATGTATGTTCAAGTTAGTGGTTTGTAGTCTTAAAGGTTTCGCAGCATATTATTGCCACCATGTTGTTCCTTGCATGTCTAACACGGTTTCCTTCGCATATTCTAGATTGCTGCCAGAGTAAAAAAGTATTTTGCTGTAGGACATTATGCCATAGAACAGTGGTGTACACGGTTTGACGGTTTCATGCATGTTCAACAGATAAAGTCCAAGGATTTAACACGTAGTATTCCGATACGGAGTTCGCTTATGTGTACCTGGAATCGGATTGCAGCAACAGTATGGCCATAGCTTGTGGCAAGAAAAAAAGAGCTACTTGGTTCAGCACCTCTGCCCAATTCACCCAACATAATTTGCCCATATTCAAGCACAACGCAAATGCTTTATAAATGAATTCGACAGAATCGTTTGAAGCTCTCTCAAAACTGAGAAAAGATGAATCCATTGTACTGCAAAGATTCACAAAAATAAAACCGCCACTGTTGCTGCTCCAAATCCTCGCATCCATCCCATTCGCATCTATCATCAAGAGCGGATAGGTAGTGTCGAATCCAACGTTCTGCCATGTACCACTGTCATCTAGCAACGAATCCATCCCCGTCCTCACAACACAGTATGCCAAGTGGAATAATAACGCACCATTTTTACAAATAACTATATTATAGCCAGGTTAGTGAGAAAGAGTGAAACAGATGCGCTTGCCTACTCCTTCACTCATTTTGAGAGGGAACTGCTATTTCTCCTCATGGACTTGTTTGGCTTTGGCAATGATGATTTCTTCAACCACCAATCTAGGCCAGATCTAATTAGAACTTGATTTCGATCACTGCTGTCATTGTTAGCTTTTTTTTTCTTTCAACAGAGCGAAAAAAAAAAACATAACCGCTTGAACTTTTACTTATTCTCAGGACATATTCCTCCTCTTCAGCCAGCTGGTCCATTTGTTTCAACATTACTTTGCTTTGGTCTTGTTAAATACATTTACTCTATTCGCGTTTCTCGTATTTGGATTCAGCACATAGAAAGAACAGACCTCCTTTGAAATGCGGCCACTTACCGACGACGAGACTAAGGTTTTGTTTGAAAAACTCACCAAATAGTAAGCTCATAAAACGGCGGGCACCTTTTTTTCATCCTGCTAGAATACAGTTAACAGAATCTTATCGGGACTGCATAGAATTAATGAAAATTCTGCTATACGTATTGTGCTATGTAATCTGCGTACTATGCTGTAGCATCGGTCGTAATATCGTACATCTCATTGATCGGCCTGACGAGCCCTACTGTTTCAGACTGCAAAAGGACCGGGTATACTATGTGAGCGAGAATATTATGCGCAAGGCGACTGCAATTGGACGCCAGAACCTGGTCTCCCTAGGTGTGCGTTTTGGCAAGTTCACAAAGACCGGAAAGTTCCGCTTACATATCACAGCGCTGCAGTATCTGGCGCAATACGCAAAATACAAGGTGTGGGTAAAGCCCAATGGCGAAATGCCTTTTTTGTATGGAAACCACATAGTCAAGGCGCATATTGGACGGGTGACAGAAGACATTCCCGAACACCAAGGCGTGGTTATCTATAATATGGCCGACGTTCCGTTGGGCTTTGGTGTTAGTGCCAGATCCACGGTGGATATGCGCAAGATCGATCCTACGGGAATTGCGGTGTTTCATCAGGCGGATAATGGCGAGTACCTGCGCGAGGAAGACACGCTTTTCTAGGCCGATTTTACATGGGAGATATAAATCGGCTATAGTTGGCCATTGTATGCACATGGCAGAAGCACAAAAATAGCACGGCTTTTGTGTGCATGGATTGGTGGATATGCTGCGTAAATATAGTATAAGGATTTAGTACCAAAACATGAAAAAGGAAACCAAGACAGTAAAGGTATTAATATCAAAAATAATTAACTACGGATCGATAAAAACAAAAGCCAATCCAAAAGCGATGAATCTGGCCGATGCTTTGACATGTAGGAGGGTCCTGCGCTTGCCAAACATTCAGTTGGGCAAATGTGGCTGTGGTCTACTGGGTCTTGACCTTTCTGGAGGCCTGCTTCCTCTTGGAATAAGTGCGCTGGAAGAACTGGATGAAGAGAAGCAGGTATGAAGAGAGAAGAGCGCAGCCAAAGATGGCAGCCTCTTCAGTGCCAGCACAGGTTCCAAGGAATGGAAGAACGTTTGGATAGTAGCGCGAGGCAATGAGCTGGTAAGTGCAGAAGTAGACAAAGCCGAGATCAATGATGAACTGAACAATCTGCAATGTGGTGACATACTTCTTCCACCACGGGTAGATGCTGCAAGATGCCAAGAAGTAGTAAAAGTACATTATAACATGCACAAACAAGTTGAGCGTGATGACCACCCACGAGACAGAAGTGGTTCCGTTAAGCTGCGTAAAGCAGAGAACCATGGTAAGAGTATGGTGATAGACATGGAGGAACTGCAGCGGCTTCTTCTTGAGCGCAAGGAACGCGGTGTCAGTGAATTCGAGCCACTTGGTGAGGTAGTTCAGGTAGTAGAGAACCTCCAGCTTCTGTGTCCACGCTTTCTCGTTGCACACGGCATAGAACAAACCGCCTTGAGAGATAATCGGGTAAAGCTCCTCGACATAGAGAACGAGGAGGCCGAGTGAGACGAGGGTCAGAAACAGGTTGTGTATCTGAGCAAGCCTGGTCAGCTTAAAAGGCTTGAACGCCCGCATCACAAGCTGAATCCCAAAGATAGTTCCCAAGTAGACAGCCATGCCTATGCCAACCTCCCGCCAGGTAGAAAGCGGAGTGGCACCATTGACCCATCTCCACTGGGACTTGTCATGGCCAAACGCCCTGTAGGCCTCAAAGAGCCATGAGTCGGGGCTAAGCGGATTGAAGGGCGTTGCAATAGACCCGAGCTCGGGCGAGGAGGCTGCCGCTGCTGCTGCTGCTGCTTCTGCTGCTTCTGCGTTCATTTTTCCGGAGGAAAAGAGTCTTGGCGGAACGCGTTCTAAACGTGTAAAATAGTGTTGCGGGAGGGGTGATCGGTAGCAGAAGAGAGGAAAGGACGATGGCGGTAGGAGAGACGCGAATTACTGCAGTAGATTGCAGGGGAAATTAGAATGCACAGACGGGGCAGTGATTTGTTTTTGAGAAAAGTAAAAAATAATGATTTTTGAAGGAATAAATAAAATGGAAAGGAAAGAGAGAAGAAAGCATGTCCCAACGCCATGAGCAGAGAGTACGATCTACCCACCACCGGATTTTATTGTTGCGGGATAGCCGTTTGGCAGAGTTTGTGGGGCGGAGAGAAAGCGAGCACCCAGCGAGCGAGTCGCGAAACAGCAATGCACGGAGGCGGTGCCTGACCATTGTTTGCTAGATGGGTTTGCGGGCTTGCTAGCCCGGTCCTGCTGGTGGAATGCAAGGTCTAGCCTGTTTTATGCTTTGTCCTCCACAGCCATGCTGGCCAATGATCAGCGATCAACACAGCGTGCTGGCTTTTCTTTTCTTTTGGGAGACAAGCCAGCACCAACCAACCCATTTTATCTCCCAACCACAAACCACAAGCACTAGGCAATCGGGGAGGAAAAGAAGATAGCAATCCCCAAACGGTCTGGTATTAGTTTCCTCTTCTCTGCCTCTGCCTCCGTCTTGCGTTTTGTTCGCAGGTCAGGATGTCCTGTGTGCAAATCGCAACTGCTGTTGGTCAAAATCCCAAAACAACTCTCTTCTGAGCGACAACTTCCCACTAGCTTTCCGATTGCTTGAAGAGCCTTTCCTGACATGTGAATGTTTTCTGTTCTGCCCTGCAGTTCCATCTCAGCGCCATTGCTCTGTGAATGCTCAAACACATGGAATAATGGACTGAACAGCACCAGAGCTCCTTTTTCAAGTACATGGACAAAATAATAAATGTGTGGCGGACTATACTATTGAAAAACGTCCACATGGTGCATTAATGGTGCCAAGAACCAAAGACGTGGCAGATTCTAGCTATTGCATAGTTCCCAAAAAAGATCTAATCTCGCTTTATTTCTAGATATGTTTGACAACGGACAAAAAACTTCATACGTGTCCGTTGTTGGATTCATTATGAATGGTGATATGAAACGACGGTCGGCATACACAAAAATAAAGCGGTACTTTACTGCATTTTACAATCTCCGATGAGCTTCAAACCGCGAGTTCAATGGTAATGTAGAACAAAGTGGTAGGCAGCAATTCTTCAACAAAAAGGCTAGAATGTCGGACATGGTAGATAAAACTATAACAACGACTAGCTAACTTTTAGGATTAGTCATAATCGTGTATGTGTGGCAGCTATTCTCAATCACACTTGTAAAAGAAGAGTTGAAAGC
>JANBTT010000227.1:0-16417 GCA_027578915.1 Coemansia sp. RSA 1200 | reverse complement strand
TATTATTCACGATTTCTATGCTGCGCATAGCCACTCAAGCAACTCTTTTCAGGAAGGTTGGCTCAATGTCGACACCTTCTGGTTCCAGTTTGAACCAGGTGGAGCCAGTCAACCAGACAAGTTTACCATTGCCCTATCTTCTTTTCAACACGTTGCTTTACAGTCTCTCCGAAAACACACATTCAACGCAGGCGGTCCAAACTGCCATCATTGCTTTTGCTTTTCATAAACCTTTTGTTTATTAGTATGATTCCAATCGGCAAAAAGTTGGGGCTCTAGATGTAGACCCAACATACCCGATTGATAATAAATCATTTTTTTGGAAAAAAAAAACTGTAACGAACGGATGGAATACTTGATTGATAAACGCTAGCTTCTTATTAAAAAATTTGCATACAAGAACGCTAATAACTAAAATGAAAAAACATCAACGTATTGGCAGTTGGATACTCTGACAAAACTGTTTTCCTTGGTGTCGAATTTCTCAATCATTCTTTTTACTAGCGACATTATTCACTAATGAAAAACTGGTAGGGGTTTATCACTGACTTTCTTCTGCCGGACCTGTGGTTGAAGAGACAGGTTGGTCTGGTTTCACAACCCTTGGTCCGCTTGAGTTGGGCACGCTGTAGTTTCTCATTTACTTGGAAATGCGAGTAAGATGCTTTTTTTACTTAAATGCTAAAAAATACTGGTAGTGATTGCTTGGAAGAAAAAGATATTAGAACGTATCTGTTAGTCCGTGTTCAATGCACAAGAATGAATAAAATATTTTATCATTTCTGCGAAAAAAGAACATTGCTGAATAGTTTTGACTTTATATATGGTGAACAAAAGAGGAGAGGAATAGCAAGTACAATAAAGAACAACGTTAAAATAAGAACAAACAATTTACACATGTATGTACCTTTGTTCTATGATTTTGCCATGTTTTGGTTAAATTCGTCTTGTATTCAAAATGGCAACATATAGGTTCAACATTGGTAGAAAAGCACACGCGTACATCAACATCGTCAATAGTTGCGTTTTCCGCTGTTGCTGGAATAATATTCCGCCTTTTCACACTGGATATCCTTATTTTACATATATAGAATAGGAATAAAGCCAATTAGCAATTTAATATATTATTAAGAAATTGAAGTCTGCCGACTCGACCAATTTAATGAAAGAAATAAAAAAGCGGACATTCCAATCTCAATCAAGCCTTTCCAGTCAGACTCCTAATTAGTGTGATATATTCTCGATTGACCCAGTCAACCAACAGAGGCAAATTGTATTTGGTTAGGTCTTTCAAAGAGATACATGTAGTTATTATCACCAAAAGTTATTATGTATTCCCAAGATACCTGCTCTATACCTTGAGTTGTTGTCGGCAGTACAAGCAAGTAAATTTAACATGTGTATGGTGCTAAAGCTCTATGTTCTTTGTTTCCTGCAGGTGTCTGTTGGGTTTTTGAGCTGTCCAGATAGTAAGGAAAGTTCTGTTAATGGCTGGCAGGTTTTGTTTAAGAAAAGCTTGCTATCAAGCAGTAATTATGATGTGGTCACTATGCTGCTTCAAAATCAGCGGCAATCAGCGGAATTCTTTCATATGGCGGACATTTCCAACAAAGCCACAACCATCATCTACTATGACCATGTGTTTGACTTACAAGGTAAACCGGGAACAAACAAGAGGTAGAAAATTTAAATTATAGAAAAAATTAGAGAAAGAATGATTTCACCACATCAGCACAGGTGTTGGCAATTGATTTTGTTCATTGATATTGGCCATTGTAAAGTTCCACCCGCTTGTATTTCCACATTTGATGACTTACAAATCATTTCTTTGCTACAAAGAAAATTTCAAAAAAGGAAAGCAGAATAAGTGAGGGCCATGGATGAAAGAAAAACTGTAGGAATATTGTCCGCTCGTTTACCTTTCCAGTCAACGTAGAAGCCAGATGACTACCGGCTTGTTGAACGCATACACTGAAGTGAGCTAATGAATATTTATAGAGTTTCAATATAAAATGAAGGAAATCCTCCTTTTCTCCTTCCCCATTCATTTCTCTTTTGTCTTTACTCTTCAAATAACTTTAATACGAGTATATCTCACACATCTGGTTTTTATTCTACCTTCTACTTGTTGACAACAGTCACAGCCGTTCCTCTTGATTTTTTTATCTTCCTTTAAAGTAACACCAGAAAATAGCATAATACAACTATGTCAACACCCGCAAACAATAATAGACCAACAAACGGACCTTTAGCCCCGGTTGAACCAATTAAAGGTACAACCGCAACTGGTACAACTGTTGCTAACGGCAATTCTGGCTAGATTCCACCCCGCCGTTAAAGATTTTGTCTCAGATAGTAGCAGTGTAAGGTCGGTGTAAGCAAGTACAGTTTGATTTCTGTCAACTGCCACCGACACTAGGATTGTACTTTTTCCTCTTTTATGAAGCATATTTAACCACAGAATAAAACTAGTAAGATGTAGTCAGCCAGTAGTAAGCATGCTTAGGCACTCGTATTAGTTGAGTTTAATAACATCTTTATACTTTGAAATAAAGCATTTTTGCAAGTAAAAAGTTAGCCGTTGGCATGTTATTGTTTCAAATTAAATAAACTAGTTGGTAAATAAGATGCTTATAATATTGTTTAAAGTTTTAACAAATAGAACAGATGGCAAAGATGGCAAAGTTTTATATTATAGTTCTATAGAAATTATGTGTCAACCTCTTTCTTGGAATGTACGGACCATCTATTTCTTAGTCCTGTCAATGGTGCCTGTAACTTTTTAATTTTACTTGTCTCTCTTGCATTTAGACAGGTACCGTTATTTGCTGCTTTTGGCGCACCCAATGTTCACCATTCAAATGCATTTTTATTTTACTCAAGACTATCATATTAATGCATTACATTGCTTTTTCTAACATTTTATATCCAGCATGCAGAAATACAAAACTGATACACATATTCAACGACGTTTCATAAAATTCTAGATGCATTCAATTATACTGTGTGAACAAACTAACTAAAAACAACTAAAAGAAGGACCAAAAAACTATCTGTTGATGGAAAAACAAGTAATATGTAAAATATTCTTTATAACAACCATCTGTTATGCTTGTTGGTAAAATATTACTTATTATTCGCTAAATAATTCTCGTTCACAACTAATTAACTTGAACCATTGGAGCCGGTGACAATAGTTGTAGGGCCAGTAGTGGAACTAATATGCTCTCCCCCTTTAGGTTTGGGTCTTTGATTGTGTTGTTCAATTGGCTTCTTGGGCATCTTTAAATACAAATAGCTAGATGAAATAATGAAATAGAATAGAATAAAAACGAACACAATATAATCTCTCCTTGGCTCGCAAGATAATAAAAAAGAAAAAGAGTAATGCAGAAGATATTGGTGATTTAACAGGAAAGAAAACGATAGAACATAAGTGAATGTGTCCGAATTATTCAAAGATTTTATACGAGCGTGTAAAGAAACGAAATACAATGTGCATATTGCACATTTCGTGATATAAAGATTAATTAAATCCTTTTTGCTAAAAGAAGAGCTTTCAATGTAAAATGTGAATGTCTTTTTAATTCTTTCCAAGCCCCTTTACGCTAACTAGAAGCGGAAAAAAGGTAGAAAAGAAGAAAGGAAAGCAAATGCGTTGACAGGCTTTTGACGCTTGCGGAAAAACAGTAGGTAATAATGTAGAATGGAATCCAGTAAATTAAATAAAAAAGATGATATATTAAAGATTTTATTCCGCCAGCAACTAGGGCGAGTATCGACACATAATAGACGGCTAGTAGATACATTAGGAAAGACAAAGAAAAGGGATAGATACAAAAACAGCAAGGCACCATGGGTAACTAGCATATAAAGTATTAGAAAAGGCAATATCCATCTAATCAAGAGAACCCCCTACGGAAGGAGCCAAGCCCGAGTCTACCTGACTCATTTGGAGGTTTAGCCAACTTTTTAGCCTCATTAACAGCTCGAGAGATCTCAGTAAGATTGACCTCCGACACCATGCCAGCAGTGACAATTTCAGACAAGATATAATGAACCTGATCAAAATTGAAAATAACGTCAAGTTCCGAAACGTTCTCAAAGGACCTGTCCAGGGCCTCCACAAACACCTGAATGAGGTCGTAGATGCCCAGCTCGCTTTCGGATTGGTCAACAACGAATACGAAAAACAGCGTCGCGTACCGGCGATAGATTATACGGTACCCGGTGCCTACTACCGATTGGCTGCCGTTTACGAATTTGCACAGATTGTCGGGTCGTTTGGATATAATGTCGTAAATGTCGCGGAAGATTGATTGCTGCTGCAGCGGGTTGAGCTCCTCGTAGAATTTAAGTAAGCGGGGTTTGCCCAATTGGTTAAAGATCATGACAGAGTGGATCATTTTTCCCTGTATTTGAGGTTTGGGTGGTTTCTAATTGAGGAGAACAAGCAGGAAGAATGGATGAATGAAAATACAGTGGTAATTACAATAATAATAGCAGTAGTAGCAGTAGGGTTAGAAGATAGAAAAAGGAAAAGAAAAAGGGATGGAAAGTGACAAAGGCAAAAAAAGAAAGATTGAAAGAGATTGAAAAAGAGGGATAGAGTGCGAGAAAAAAGTAAACAAAAAACCACCCAGACAAGATCTACGCGACAAGAACGAAAAAAAACAACAAACGCAAAAAAATAATAGTGCAAGTAGTGCACAGTACTGTTATAATGAAAAAAGAGAAGAGAAGAGAGAATGGACAACGGCCAGAAGTGAGTGGGATTACGAAAATGAAAACTAGGTATTGTCCAGTTTTTATTTGTCTTTCGCTTTGAAGAGAAAAGAAGTGTCAAAGAGCAGGTGAAGAAGAAAAAGGTGCCTTTTGTCTTTAATTCTTGATTTTCGTTTTTGTTGTTTATTTTGCTGTTGCCTTATAAAACCTTTTTTCTCTATTAGCTTTTATACAAAAAGAGTCGCGCGTCGTATCTGGGTTTCCTTTCGTACTGTGCGATATATTTATTTACAATTCTATATTTGAATTCCATACAATTACAAGAGAGAGTAAAAGGAGAAATGAGTAGAGCCAGCGCGGGGAGAGAAAGCGGACGGCTGTCGCTGCAGTCGTTGAATGCAGAGGAAGACCTGGACAACCAGACAACAGAGGAGCTGACTGGCTTCCAGTGGGACGAGAACGCAGGAGGAGCTGCACAGGATCTGACAGGAGCCGAAGGACTGTCGGATATCGGAGGCATTGTGTCGCAGGCCGAAGCAAGCATGGACTTTACAACCAACCTGGAAGCAGCGATGGAAGGCGTACAAAAGCGTCACCACCACCACCACCAACAATTGCAAGAAGAGCAGCCTACGCATGGGAGATACGGAAACGTTGATGATATTTCGTTTTCGGGGTTTGCAGATAGTTACTGGAAAGCATCCGATGATGCAGAAGTCAGCGACCTGGGTCTTGAGGCAATGGTAAGCTTTAGTGTTTATTTTTTTAAGGTTTAGCTTTTATATATCGGAAGCAGAGTGGGGGGGGGAGACCATCATTGCCAGCGAGCCCACTACTAACAACACAGCCATCGATTCCGTCTTATCCGCTGATATCATCGCATCAATAGGAGTTTTCAACGCACACCGCGGAGACAAACGGAGACAGACCAACGCAGGCCGACGGACCTGGCGGAATGGCAGCAGACACGCAAGGCGAGCTGTTTCTGACGCGCGCCAACGAAGCGCTGCGCATAGCGTCGCGCGCAAGCAGCCGACACACGGCGCACCAGCGGCCGGGCAGCCAGCACTCGGCGCCGGTGTACGGAGAAGCGGCAGCATACCGGGCGCCGCGCTCAGCGGCAACAACACCAGGCATTGCCGACGAGCACGAAGAGAATGAGGAGGAGGAGGAGGAGGAGCGGCTGCCAACATTCAGCTCGCCACACCGCAGCGCAGCAGTGCGGCCGCCTGCACTCACGGCAATGGCATCGATGGTCTCGATTGATCTGACGCGGCCACCGTTCCTGGCAGCAGACTCGGGGAGCACAGTCAACGATGGCGCGGAAAACAGGTACGCGCGGCTGGTGGCAAGATACTCAGGTACGCCGCAACACAACCAGCAGCACCGGCTGCAGCCGGCGGCGGCTGGACGAATTCTGGCAGACCATTTGGCCGACGACTTGAGCTCCGAGGCGCTGTCGATGGATGCACTGCCCGATACGCCTGGCATCAACGTGGCTGGCGGATTCAGCAGCGACCAGATGTCGCCGGCATCGTCGCCTGGGATGAAGGCGCCAGGCGGTATCAGCCAGGCGCGCCAGGCGAACACGCCGACGTATTCTCCGCAACCGGAGTATGTGCGGCAGGAGCGGCCGAGCGCTACGATGTCGATGGCGGCTGGCAGGTACTACAACGGCAGCGGCAACGAGTCGTTTGAGTCGCTGGAGCACCCGAATATGGGCAGCCAGGGGTCGCCGCTGTCGCAGGCGGCGCGCGGACTGGATGGCGGATACAGCGGCAGCGAGTCGCGCGGCGCGTTTGACATGGACGGACTATTCAGCGAAGACGGCGATGACGACGATGACACCGAGGAGTTCGGCGGCGGCCGGATCAACAGCTTTGGCGACTCTCCACATGGCGCAGCCGATGCGTTCCGGTCCGTTGCCGATGCCGACGATCTGTTCGGCGACGGATGCTCGGCAAGCGACCCGGATCTGGCGTCGATTCTGCGCGACCACGAGCGCGTGTTCTACGATCTGGTCGACAGCGACGGATCCACCGGCGAGCTGGATGAGGAGCGTCCGCCGGCGTCGCTGTTTGCGTCAAGCACGTCCATCGTGGCCGAGCTCAGCCGCCGCCGCCAGCAGCGCCAGAGCCAGCAGAGCCAGCTCCGGCGGCAGAGGAGCGCGCAGCGCGTGTCTACGTGGGACGGGCGCGAGGCCACCGCCGATGCGCTGCTGCTGCAGGAGGCGCAGTTCAGCAGCGTGCGTCGCAACCCAATTGAGCTGCTGGAGAAGACCAGCAGTCTGGGCATTGCCGCCGAGGACAGCAGCGACGTCAGCGGACTGCTGCTGGAGACCGCGGTCTCGCCGCCGACGGCCCTGGGTCCGGTGACGCAGGGTCTGCTGCCGCCGCGCACAGACCACTACGCGGCCCGTGCGCCGCCCACGCGCGTGCGCAGCAACACGGGGATGGCGCCGCATGTGGGGCTGCTGAGCCAGCGGCGCCAGCGCGAGCAGATGCAGGTTGCGACTGGGCTCGTTGGCGGCATGCCGACCACGCCGCAGTCGGCGCCGCCGGCCGGGCCGTTTGCGCTGGATGCGGCGCCGCCGCCCACAACGCCTACCACGTTCATTGCGCGCGACACGCGGCACCGCCCGACATCGCGTGTTCTGCGCCAGGTGTCGCCGCTTGACGGGGACTCTGACAGCGAGCCGCGGAGCCAGATCCAGACGCAGGCTCAGGTGCTGAATGGGAGCCGGAGTCGTCCGCAGGATCTGCCGCACTCGCCTCGAGCTGCGGCGCGCGGACTCGGGTTGCTCCGTCTTTCGCGCGCGCCGGCGCCGATACCGGCGTCAGCTGGCGCCAGGATTGTGTCACACCACTCGGCGCATAGCAGCAGCGACGACGGTTCGGTGGCGAGCTCGGCGGGACTCGGCTCGCTGCTGCACGGCGACTCGACCGACCACTTGCGCACGCCGCGGTGGAGCCAGCCGCCGCTCAGTCGCGCCCGCGCACTCGTTGCGTCGCCGCTGTCGGCGGCTTCGAACACGACTGCCACGATGCAGTACGTGCCGTTCCAGGAGCCCACCGTTGATGTGTCGCGCCTGCCTGACTACCGCGATGTTGGCGTAGGCGCCGGAGCTGGAGCTGGAGCTGGAGCTGGAGCTGGCGCTGGAGCTGGCGCTGGAGCTGGCGCTGGAGCTGGCGCTGGAGCTGGAGCCTGGCGCGCGCAGGTGCCTGGCGGCCAGCCCCAACATGCGTGGAAGACGAGCAGTGCTGCGCTCCTGTCGCCCAGTTCTGCTGCATCCGCCACGGTGCCTGCCACTGCTGTTGCGGCTGGCGATGCTAGTGCTGCTGGGCCTTCGTTGCGCGATATCTACGATCTTCTGCAGCGCACCGTCAGCACCATCGATCTGCACAGCGCTGGCCAGCCGGCGGCCGATGGCGGCTCCGAACCTGACAACGACCGCGCGTCGCTTGGCGACTACGTGGTGCCGCGCCAGCTGCAGTCGTCGGCTCCGCGGCCGTCGGCTCCCACTCCGCGCCGCAGCCGTCAGTACCCGTGGGCTGCCGCCGAGGAAGATTCGGTTCCACCTCCGGCACCACCGCATAGATCCAGCTCGGGCAGCTCCCGCGTCCACGCCTACTTGAGTCGCTACGCGAGCGACGCCAACGGTGCTGCTGCTCCGCCGCCGCAAAGCGCGCCTGCACCGGGTGCGGGCGCTGCTGTTCCGTCGCCGCTGGCGGAGAAGCTGGTGGAGCTGGCGGCGATGCTGGCAAAGACCCGAGTGCAGTCCTCCACGCCGACCATTCGGGCGCCAGCGAACCCGGGAGGCCGGAACCAGGACGCCCGGCAGAACGAGGTTCTTCGCACCGAGCTGCTCCAGCTCCAGCGCCAGATCCTCGACCGCTTCGACGAGTACCGCGCGGAGGTCGATATGCTGCGCGCCGAGGTGCTACGCCACGCATCGGCGGCGCCCTCGACTGCTCCGCACAGAGTGTCGTCGTCGGGCGTCGGGGTGGCGCCCGACGACAGTGTTTCGGTGGCAGCTGCGCAGAACAATATGGAGCCGGACCGGGATCGCGAACCGCTACGTTCCGCACCATTCCCCGACGATGTGTTTGGTTCAGATCCGTCGCTCCCGCACATGCAGACGCAGTTGCCGCCCACTGCGCGCAACAAGCAGCGCCATATGGTCAAGTGGCTGAGCTCGCAGGCTGCGTCGCCTCCCGACCGCCGGATCCCTTCTGCCGCCGGATCCGGGTCCGCGGGCTCTGCGGCCCCGCCCGAGCCCTCGCGTGTCTGCGAGTACGGCGGCTCCGAACCTGATTCCGACTCCGGGTCGGCTTCCGGATCCGGGTCCGACGCGTTGTCGGATGCTTCCACCACGGTTCCCGCCGACCCCTTCTCGCTACACCCGCCGCGTATGCGCAGCCCTATTCCTCCGCACATTCCCCGTGCCGTGGAGCCGGAGCGCACTGACCAAAAGCAGCACCGTGACCTGCTGGAGATGCGCGAGCTCCTGCATTCGGTGCGTCGGAGCAGTATTCGTCGCACACGTCGCGCAGCCGGGCCCTCCCCCTCCGCCGCCGCCGCCGCTGATGCTGGCGAAGCCGATGAGAGCAGACAGCTGTACAGCAAGCAGCTGGCGCAGCAGTTGGCGGACACGTTGGGCGAGCTGCAGCGAGTGCATGTGCGTCATTTCCACGGATCCAAGCCAACGGGTGGAACGAGGAAGAATAGGATGAGAAGGTGTGCGGTGTGTGCGGCACTGGATGCGCAGAACCATGATCCGTATCTGTATGGCCGGAACGCGGTTGCGTATCGGTCGATGACGACTCGCCAGCTGCAGGGCCTGCTTAATGCGTATGTGGCCGCCATGGAGGACGAGTTTGGCTCAGGAGCTGGAGCTGCTGTGCCTGGGATGATCAAGGGAGCGAGACGCGGGGTGGGTGGTGGCTGGCTGGATGCTGATCTGGATCATCTGGATCAGCCCGTGGTGCGGCTGGATCAGTCTAAACCCGTGCGCCATGTGTTCACTCCATCCAAGGGCACAGCTGCGCTCAATGGCAACCCGAGACGCGGTGGCGGCGGTAGTGGTGGTAATGGCGGTCGGGGTGTCAATTCTCCTCCCGTCCGCTCATCTTATTCCTCGGATGCGCAGCGCTCGGATTCGTCGGGAACCACGCGGGTGGTCATTGGGCTGCTGCGCGAGGAGCTGGATGCGCTGAGCTGCAGGTACCATCGTCTGGTGGACGAGTACCATTTGCTGGACCCGTCGAATGCGGCGCACCAGCGCCGGCGCCGCACGATGACCCGCGAGCTGAAGGACCTGGTTGACATGCTTGACGTCAAGGGCGAGCAGATCGCGATGCTCTCGGCGTTGCATCCGGATGCCGAGCCTGCTAGCTCTGGTGCTAGTGCTGGCGCTGGACCCAGGGGCTATGCGTATCCGCCAGAGGATCTGGATCCCGTCGGTGGTGGCGATAAGGCCAGCGGTGCGCGTGCGGCTAGACTCAGTGCGGAGCGCGCGTACAAGTCGGCCCGTGCTTTGCAGCAGGCTCTCGGAGAACTATACTAAGGTCGGTCGGCTGGGGCTGGCTGGAGGATAGGCGCCTTGTCCGTTATTTTTAGCGCCTGGTTTTCTCCCCGTTGTTCACGTGAGTGTGTGAACTTTTATTTCTTCTATGCTCTTTTCTTTTTTTTTCGTGCTCTATTTTACTTCAAAATTCGCTTCCAACCAATAGGCGGCGTTGAATGCGAATGCTATCTGTATGTGCAAGCCCACTGAAATGATTTGAAAAAAACAAAGCCTTTAGATTCAATCTAGCATTTATCGGGGGAAAGGAAAGTGCAGAAAAAGGGCGTTCAAGATTCATAACCTTTTTTCCCCTCCTTTTCCTTTCCCTTTTTCTCTTTCTTTCTTATTTTCACCACTTTACTTCAAGCTAATCACCTCTAGTACTCATACTAAGCTCCCAGCTCACACCAGACCTCGTCTCTTCTGAGATCTCCTTTTCTGAATTCAAAGCGACATAACAATAACAGCAAAGAAAAACCCACTTTTATTTATATTCTATTCCAATAGCTTCCTCCAGGATTCATTTACCTACTCAATTAAACTACCTTTAGCAGTAACAAAAAAAGCGAGTCTAGCAATGTTAATGTTCAGCACCAGCAGCAGCAGCACCAGCAGCATGGCAAGCGCCAGGTCGGCGGGCACGATGGTTGGATCCGAGGAAGGGTCGTCTGACGATTTGCAACCAAATAGTCGCTACGGCGGCAGTATCGCTGCCGCACAAGACGCAAGCAGAGCGCACGCTACCACCGCTAGTGGCAGCAGCAGCAGCAGCAGCGCTATCAGCAGCGCAAGCACAGCGTCGTTGCGGAGCACACTGTCGCCATCGTTGTACGAGTACGAGGACGACGAGCCGGCCTTGCTGGTCAACGAGCCGGTAGTTGCAAAATGCGAGGTGGAGCGGGCCTCCCTGCGTAGGCGGGAGAACTACTACTTTATGATGGGTAAGAAGGCCGGGTGGTGCGTTTGACGGGTCCCGCGGGTCGTCTCGCTATTGCGGTGGGTCGCATCGCAGCCGTCGCCAGCGCTTGCTGCTTGGCGGGCGGGCGGCGCCCACCACCGCTCCTGCGTCCACGCAGACGACGCCTGTCACCGTGATGCGTCGTGCTGCCAGCTCTGCCAGTTCCGCCAGCAGCAGCGTCAGCTCTTCTGTGTCGGATGCAGGGTTGCCGGAGTTGCAGGGCTTGCCGGAGTTGCAGGAACTGGCGCTGCCTCCTTCACTTTCACTTTCTTCCTCCTCTTCCTCTTCCTCCTTTTCGCGCGCCATCACCGCCGCCGCCGCCGCCGCCGCCGCTACTCATCGCGAAGCAGCACTGAAGTCAGCTGCCGACCTGCAGCAGGTGCTTTTCCCTTCAGGCGTCCCGTCGCAGGGAATAATGAAATTCGGGCGCGAGTGCATTGCAGCCAGCGTCAGATTCACAGTGTGCGTGAATGAAGTTGAGCAGATCTGGCTTGGCTTTGTGATCGACGATGTGCTTTTTGTGCATGCGGCGCGCGGGTTTTCGGGCACTGATGGCGATTTCCGGACTGTTGTTGGTGCGCTGGTCGAGCTTGCCGAGGACAAGCTTGGCTGCTTCTCGGTGCTTGTTGCGCTGCCCAAAGTCTTTGCTGCGTCTGGTAGTGGTAGTGGGAATAATGGCTCTGCGGCTACTGCCAGCCTTGTGCGTGCGTTCATGTACTCGGGCTTTGAGCTGGTTTCGCCCATGCTGTACCAGCCAGACTCTGCGTTTATTCTCGTTGGCTATGACGCCATGTAAGAAGAACTGTCCGAGCCGCATGAGAAGGAAGAACAGTGGTCGTTGTTGCAAGTAATGGATTTGTAATTGCTTTTGATACTTGGTTTTTTCCCTTTTACTTCATAAAGATTTGTTCTTGTTTTATTCTTGTCTATCAAAAAACTGACTGGCTGGGTTGCTATTTACTGGCTATCGCATGTAGCTGGAGGGCGACTGCTGCTGGTGCTGGTGCTGCTGGGTCGGCGAGTAGCCGCCGCGCCTTGGCATTCGGCCGTCTCCGCCATACATGGAAGCGGTGGGAGGAGGCAGCGGATTCCGTGCGTACGGAGAATCGTTTCTGGATCTTCCGCCACCCATATCAGCTCCTCCCCCTCCTCCTCCTCCTGCTCTCCTGGGGCCGCGACTGTTCTGGTGATCACCGAATCTGCCGCCTCCGCGCCTCTGTGGTCCGGATCCGCCCGGGTACCGTCTGCCGTGGAACGAAGGAGGCCCGGAGTACGGCTCCATCGGCAGCGTCACCACCTGCTGCGGCACGGGCATCTGCCTCTCCGCGTAGGCGGCGGCTATCTTGCTAACCACCTCCTGCACCTTGTCGCCATCCACCTCCCTGTAGTACGCAACCACCTGGTTGATGTGCTTCCATCCGGTGTTGTGCGCCTTGCGGACGGACACGGAGTCGTGGGTGAGGAAGATGTCGCAGTAGTCGCAATAGTACTTTGGCATCACTTAAGTTTTTACAAGCGTGTTTTTTACTTACAGGAGAACAATACAGATTACATAGGACAGATCAGGAAAGTGCAAGGTGAATTATAAAAACTGCAGAATTTCTTGTTAATGTATCTTGGCATCTTTTCTCCACAATCATCCGGTTTGATCGTATGGGAAAGCAGTCATGTGATTTATGGCGGGAAAGAAAAAAAAAAAGAACAAAACAAAACAAAACAGAAGAAACCCCCCCTTCCTCTTTCTTCTCTAAATCAGTCAAACTTGGTCTGTGTGGTGGATTCCTGGTGACGCTTGTCGAGCAGCTTCTTCTGGGTTTCCTCCTCAAGCGCACGCAGCTGATCAATGGACATTTCGCACCACTCGTCGGTGTCGCAGAACAGCTGGCGATGGAGGATAACCATGGCTTTGCGCATAAACGAGACAATAATGGGTTCGACGACCGACTGGAACGGCCACCACTTGAATTCGACGGTCACCAGCTTGTAGCAGGTCATCACGGGGTCGCACTGGGAGGCCCATTCGCCGGACAGCGGGCCGCGCCCGGTCTTCGCCGACTTGTACAGCTTGGGATCCTCCTCCTTCTTGTACGCTGATTTGATCTCGTCGTCGCGCGTCACGTCCAAGTAGATCACCTCGCGCTGGTTCAGCACGTCCTGGCCCACGTTTAGTGCGTTCTCAGAGTCGCCGCGGTCGCCCATGTGCATCGTCTCCGTGATGATCTTGAAGCTGTCCTTCATCCACGGCGACGTCGTGACTACACATTGCATTGGTGGCATTGGTGGTGGTGAGCTGGTGCTTGTTAGTTAGTTTGTCAGCAAGAAAAGAAAATGAAATAAGGTGTTCTCCGCCAAAATACGCTCGCTACTTACTTGTTTTGCAGTGCGGGTATCCGTTCCACGCTTCTTCGTGGAGAATCAGTGCGTCCTTTGGCATGATGGCACGGATGGCTGCTGGCACACGACTACATTTAATAACACGGCTTTCGCTTCCTCTGTTAGCTCGTTGAAATAACTGGTGGAAACACGCACACAATTCCTACAGATGGGCAATTCCTTTTTTTTTTTTTCCTCCAAATCAACAGAAACTGGGCTTTCAACTTACTTTGCGCAGTGGTAAATCTTGAATGTGTACTGTCCTTTGCCCTTTTCGTTATCGTACGGCTCGTTCTTTATCACCTCAACTCCTTCTCCTCCGCCAGTCTCATTGAGCGACATTTTGGCTACCGCATAGAGCTGAGCAATCTTGTACTCCTCCAAACTGCAATTGTTTCTAATCCTGTATTCTTTGACCAAAACCATTTTGAAGTTTACACACAAAATAAAAAAAGATAGAAAGTAAAAAAAAGTTAAGCGTATAATACGGAATATTTAGATGATAGAAATGCAGATAAACACGTTTTCTTTTTTTTTTTTAAAAAAAAAAAAAAGTAATATAATTTGTAAAAGATGAAGAACTAAAAGAAAAAGAAAACGATAGCAAGAAAAGGAACCTCTTTTCCTCTTAGCAATTCTTTCTCTAATTCGTTTTCCTTAGTAAGAAACAACTTTTTCTTTGCTTTCTAGTTGTTTTTGTAACAAAAAACATTACATCAAAAGGGAGGGTGGAAAAAGTGTATTTTTGGCCAAGAGAATTCGCTCGCCAGCCAATCATTTGTTGGCCTGCTTTTTTGTTCATCCCGATCCCCAAATTTCCAATCTCTTTACATAAGGATTTAGATGATGTAATGTAATCAGTTGAACCAGTTATTATGGGCTTTCTGGAGACTGACTATTCTGCTTTGCTTTGCACTCAATATACGCATGTCTCTCGACCAAGACGGTTGTGTAGAACCTTTCTATTCGAGGGACATTTGTGTTGGATTGATGATATCCATGGAATCACAGCTCTTGCATTACACATCACAATAGCTATGTATCACATATTGATTGATTGATTGTTGGTATTCTTGACTGCTGGCGTTTAGAGTGGCAGTTGGTACTATTTATCAATCATATTTCAACAACTATGTCAAAATAGTGTCGACCAAACCACGTAAAGAAAGAAAGCAAAGCATCTATAATGCAATGTCTTGGTCCTTCATTGCTTTTGGTGGTTCTTCCATCGTCCAAAGAAAACACGACATTCCATTTTATCCTATTCCAACAAATACACTTGTCCACACAGTTAGTTATTCGCTTTATATTATTTAGCGTAAAGAAGACAATGCAATCCAAGCGCAGAAGAATAGACTACACGCCTGAGGCGGCTGGATGTCATTACGACTGGTCTGCAAGCGACAACATGTCGAACTGGTCAATAAGCTCACTTACGACCAACAGCTCGTCCAAGAGCATCATTAGCATGCCTACGCCATCTCCCGACCAAAATGCACCAAGCTTTAGTTATGACATTGTTGCCAACGACAGCACCAACGGAAGCAGCAATGAAGAAACGCTTGTTGAAAGCATCTCACTGGCGAACGACTCTTTTCCAAATGTCGGCAGTAAGCAGTGGGAGGGAGAGATGGTCAACATCTACCAGCCAAGCTCTCCAACACACGGTGTACGCAAAAGGTAAGCTACCAATCAATAGAAAATCAATGTTTTCTGTTGTAGTTGCCAAGATGTTGATACTAAAAAAGTTATGTGGTTTACCATTTATTTTCATTAGGCGTAGAGCGTCGGTTGGCGTTGAAGAGAATATTAACGAACCCCAGCGTAAAGTATTCAAACTTTGCAACCTATCTGCCAGCAAATTGCACGAAAGACGCAATCCAGAGAAGGAGAACCACCACCACAGCAACTGCAGTGATATCAGCAGTCACCATACTCCAGAAAAGCTTTACGAGTCATACAGACCCAGCGGTTCTCCCACAAGAGTATCTGGATCTCGTGTAGCGGTCGATGTCGACTTCACTGATGCAGATGAAGCCGGAACATGCAGGGTTGACAAATCTCTTGTTTGCAAGGGTTTTTGGGATGAAATTGGAAAGGCTGGTCGTATTTGCTTGCCGCGTCGTTCTGGAAAGACATACAATCTGACACAGCTTTTGTTATTCTACAGCATCTCGCCGGAGGAAGAATACTTGCATTCAGTGCCTGATAGCGTTATTGCCACCGATGATGCAAGCTTGGAGGAGCTTCAGAAGATGGGCCTGGAGACTAGGTGTCGGATGAAGCGTGAGTACTTGTTTAAAAACTCTCTCTTGCATACAATGCATCCAGAGTTTTTCAGAGAGCACTTTATGAAGTACCCAGTGCTCCACATATCGTTTAGCGAGTGCAAAAGTGCAACCCTTGGTGACTTTGTTAAAGACATTTGTTATTCTCTTATATATGGCGCCAGAAAGTGGTCTTTGAAGTGTATGGAAAAACCGCCAACATCAAGCACCAACTTTGAAGTAACCCTATCACGGTTTAAAAAGGCCTTAGAGCAATGCGAGGAACTTAGATATCTTCAAGATGATAGGGTTGTTCCAAACAAAGCTCTAATTAATATTCTATTTGAGAATATGTCAGAACTTTTATTTACGTGCTTTGGCCGCTACATCCTTCTGATTGATGAGTACGATATTCCGTTTATCACAATTCAACTAGCATCGTGGAGCAAGAAGGAAAAGCAAATAGCACAGGGTGTTCTTAAGCTCTTGTTTCAGAAAATGCTAAAGGTAAGAATTCTACCATCTCAC
>JANBTT010000226.1:0-16508 GCA_027578915.1 Coemansia sp. RSA 1200 | reverse complement strand
ACGTATTATTCACGATTTCTATGCTGCGCATAGCCACTCAAGCAACTCTTTTCAGGAAGGTTGGCTCAATGTCGACATCTCCTAGTTTCAGTTTGAAACAGGCGGAGCCAGTCAACCGGACAAGTTGACCATTGCTCTATCTTCTTTTCAAAACGTTGCTTTACAGTCTTTCTGAAAACACATTTCCAACGCAGGCGGTCCAAACTATCATCACTGCGTCTCCTTTTCATAAACCTTTTGTTTATTAGTACGATTCCAATTGGCAAAAAGTTGGGGCTCTGGATATAGACCCAACATGCCCGATTGATAATAAATAACCTTTTTTTTTTAAAAAAAACTGCAAAAGAAAGAACTCCCTGCCATCCTGCTTTTGCAGCACAGCCTTTAGCTTCACATAAAAAAGCAATGACAGATCAGAAAACATATTTTAATCAACGGATTACCTTTTGTTTGATGTAGAGCAAAAATGAAAACACGACGCGCTGCCGTGTATCGCCATTCTTTTTTCGCTTTTCACGTCTTTTCTTTTCAATTGCCCGTCGAATTTTGGCCCTCTTTTATAAACATTCTGTTTTTTTTTCTAGCCCTACTGAATTCTCCAGCATTACGCGAACTATAGACTCCTGGATATTGCGATAGTGGTTGTGTAGTCACTGGTATTTTTGTTATCGACGCCGCTTACTGCTCCCCTCCTCAAGCTACGGAAAAGTGCCCACTTGGCCTGCTAATAACGGAATAACGCCCAGCTCAGCTAGATAAAATGGATTTCTGTACGTACACAATGTGCAAGTGGCATTGGGATATTCATGTATCCCAGCGGTGTACTTGCTGCTGTAGGCAACGAGCACGTGAATTAGATACGTTGCTTGCTTGATGGCGTGTTGGTACATGGAACACTACTAAACAGCCCTATGGGTATTCTCTGACTCTGTGTGTTTTTTGTGTGTGCTGGCTGTGCAGCGTAGCTGGAAGGCTTGGACCCCGACGCGGATTTGGCGGCGGCGCTCGCGGTGACGTCGATGAGTTTGGACGCGAGCGCCGGAACCGACCGCACCAGCGCAAGCCGTACGATCGGCCGAACCGCGGGCCGCGTGGCGGAATGGCGGGCGGAGGGCGTGCTGTTCCAGGACTGCAGGACGAGGCTAGAGACATCGAGTCGCGCCTGTCCTCGCTGATTATCAAGGTGGGCGACAAGAACACGCCAACGCTGCAGAACAACCTGGATGCGCTGAGCGTTGTTCTCGAGAAGGATTATACCAAGCACGAGAAGACGGTGCTGAAAACGTTCCGCGAATGCGTGCTGGAGCTGCCCTGGAAGGTGACGGTGTATTCGACACTGGCTGGGCTGCTCAATGCAAAGAACAGCGAGACTGGCGAGAAGGTGGTTTCGCTGATGTACCAGATGCTGCGCAGGGAGCTTGCAGAGGGAAAGTGGGGATCCGTCAAGGTTCTGATGCGCTTCTTTGCCTTGCTTGTCAACACCAACACAATTTCAGCCTCGACGCTACTGTCGATGATCGACACATTCTTAAAGCCCGTGATGGTCGACGATAGCTCGGACGTTGCCGTCTCTGCAAGCGCAAACTGCTACGTGTATATTGTCGCCTCGACGCTTCTCTGGGCCGGCCATGCGCTGGCCGAGCGCGCGCCGCAAGAGCTCGACAGACGCACACAGCTTGTCAAGCAGTATGTCGATGCGCTTGCCGAACACAACGCAGGCAACACTCTTTCGGTGGTTTTCCACGACGCCCCAGCAAAGGGAGTCGATGTTCTGGCGTCCCTGTTGGAAACGCTTGGCGCTGTTGCGGGGAACGGATGGAAGATTGACACGATCTTCTCGCCATACGAGATGTTTGCAAGCGAGTTTTCGCAGGCCACGGCGCATGAGCTGCCGGCACTGGAGCTGCCAACGAACCTTGCGCCGTCTGCGTTCCACACGCCTCCCGAGTGCCTCCGTCTTGTTCCCAGCCCTACGGACCAAGCGGTGCATCGGTTTATTCTGCAGGATCTCATTACAGACACAGTCGTCCAGCTGGAGACGAACCGCAAGGACTGCGCAAAGTACCTTCTCCAGATCCACGGGCTCTGCAACGAGGATGTGTGCAGTGTAATGACCACCGCCCAACACCCGGATGACGCCGACCCCGAGACGTCGCTTGTCTTCGAGTACATGCTGGCCGAGGTGGTCTTGAGTCTTCACCTGCAGCTCCCCGACAGCATGTTCAGAGAAATGTACTTTACAGCGCTGGCTATTGAGCTGCGCAAGGCGGAGCCGCAGATCCTGGCCACTGTGTTTGAGACGGTTGTGGATAACGCGGTTGCGCGCGTGGAGTCGCTTGACGTCGAGTGCATCAACAGACTGTCGAACTGGCTGGCGGTCTATATCAGCAACTTCAACTTCCAGTGGGACTGGGCGCGGTGGGAGAGCGCGGCCGATGAGCCCGAGAACTCGCCAAAGCGCTGCTTTGTGCAGGAGACGCTTCTCAAGCTGACCCGTCTGTCGTATCTGGACCGCATAAAGTCGCTGCTTCCCGAAAGCTATGCACCGCTGGTTCCAGCAAAAACGCCCTCGCATAACTTCAAGTTCACGATGCAGGCGATGGACGAGCGCACACGCGACGTCTCGGTGGCGATGGGCAAGTGTCTGAAGAACAAGGGCACGGCCGACCAGGCGCTGGAGATCCTGCAGGAGCACTACTCGCAGTGGACCGACGTTGACGACGATACGCGGCAGTCGCTTGCGCGCGAGATGTTGGTGGAGCATGTGCTTCTGCTGGGAAGCAAGACCTTCAGCCACATGCTCAATGCGATTGAGAAGTTCCTGGCTGCCCTGCACA
Organism: Coemansia sp. RSA 1200; assembly: GCA_027578915.1. Classification (NCBI taxonomy): domain Eukaryota; kingdom Fungi; phylum Kickxellomycota; class Kickxellomycetes; order Kickxellales; family Kickxellaceae; genus Coemansia; species Coemansia sp. RSA 1200. The sequence continues at coordinate 13,671 of JANBTT010000226.1, read as the reverse complement.
AGTTCGGCGACTCGCCCGAGGCAAAGGTGCAGATTGCAAAGGTCGTCGAGGACTTTTGGCTCAGACATTCGCAGTTCTTCGTCATCACCATCGATAAGATGATCACCTACCGTGTTATTGACCCCGCAGCCGTGCTAGCGATGCTGTTTGACCCGTCGCATGTCGGCAGCTGGTGTAGATTCCACTACTGGGAGATTCTGCACAACACCATCGGCAAGCTTGGTCTGCGCGTGGTGCAGCTGCGTGGCCGTCTGGAGGCTGCGTACGCGGCTGCCAACACAATGATGGACGAATCCGATGCCAACATCCAACAACAAGAAGAGCAAGAGCAACAAGAGAAGCAAGAGCAGCAGCAACCTACGGAGGGTGTGGAGCAGATCGAGACGATGCTGGAGCAGATGGTGCAGGAACAAAAGGACGTCATCGTCTCTGCGACCAGGTACTTTGTGCGGCTTTTGAGTTCTGCGGACGGCTCTGCCAACGAGACAGACCGTGCGTGGCTGCTTGGTCGCTTCAAGGAGTTTATGCGCTCCCACCATGCGCTGATACTCGACAACGCGCAGACGCTGGAAACCGCCGTTTTTACGCCTGAGGCGAGCGAGGACACACGCCTTGTTTTCAGCAGCCTCCGCTCCCTCTGTGCCTAGTATAGGCAGCGTTGTGCTTTTGCTTGCTTGTTTTTGGTCATTCCTTCTTCCTTCCTTCCCTCCCTCCCCTTTGAATAAAAGGCCCTGAGTCTCATCAACAGCGTTCGCTTTCTTCTTTTGAGCAAAAACTCCCAGCAGCTGCAGTCAGCCAGAGGAGCTTGACCTGCGCCGGGTCTGTTGGTCACCTGTTAGCCCCCCTTCTTTTTTGCCAAAAAGACCTGATTATATTGTTCATCCCTCTCTCTTACTCCTTTTGCTTCTTGTCAGCTGTCCAAGCAAAGGAAGAACAGAAAACGAGGCAACAAAAAAAGGAGAGGCAAAGAAAGCTTTATCCATTCGCAAAAGAAGCAAAAAGAAAGGCTGACGCAGCGCCTGCAATTGCTGACTGAGACGTGCGTCGTGCGTGGGCTGGATGATGAAAAAGAAACACTGCCAAATCAGCAGATTGTGAAAGAAAGACAAAAAATTGGAGGCATGCTAAGCATGCAACTCAACGGACGGCTAGGTGCAGGCAAAAAGAAATAATATGAAAAAGCGTTGCAGCGTAATGATGATTCGGCTTGCTTTCTCTTTCTGGCTTCGCGCCTTGCTGAAAAACAAGAAAAGATGATATTTTGCTTTTTTGTTTCTCCTTGGTAATTCTTTGCTTTACACTTTTTCCTTCCACTGCAAATTTATTTCTACCATACCAGTCTTGCTTTTCTATCAATATCTTTTATTGGCAATTCAGCCCGCCTGGTCTCCTTCTTCTGTACTTTACTCTCCCCTTCCGTCATTTCTTAACCCGGATATCAGCGTGCTTTGAATTTCTGGTTAAAGTCACGCTGGAAAACCAATATTTATATTACTTTTTAATACAAGAGTATGCCCTATTAGATACTCTGAATTTCATTCCCACACCAGAACTATTGAACAACACAGTAGTTCTACTTTTCCTCCACAGCGCAATATCACACTATTTTTCTTTTATTTGCGTGTTTGCGTTTGGTAGCTGATTCTCATTCCAATGCCAGTTCATTCAGACTCGTCAGTGGCTGTTCTTCGACGAGGCAGCAGCGCTCAGAGCGCCGCCGCCCGAAGAAGCTCTACACGCAACCGAAACCCCCGCAGACGCCACCTCTCGCCAGCATCGAGCGGCACATACAGGCGCCGTCTGATGACCCAGTCTGTCTGCTGGAGCAGTGCTGACTCCAGCCAGACGCAGATGTTTGCGCCAGCAGCACCACTGTGCCCATTCCCATCAGCATCCTCGGAGGATGTACAGCTAACTCAGCTGCGCCACATACCACGCAGCTCTGCCTGGTTTGCAAACGAGGCGGAGCTTGCCAATGAGCGTGTAGGACGAAGCGCCAGCTGCTGCGAACCGCAGGTGTTTTCCAAGCGGCTGTCTTATGCTGGTGGCGACTGTGTTGATTACAGCGAGAACAACGGAGGCTCTGCTACGGACAGCGCCGAATATCAGACCCGCTCCATTCTGAGTGTCAAGCGCACGTCTCTGCATCACCGTGCATCGTCGACGAATTCTCTGTTATACGATGACACAGTCGACGTGTCCTCGCGAGACTCGCATAAAAGCCGTCGTAGCATGACACTCCAAAGGGCAACATCGCCATTGCCAGCACCAGCTCTTCTGCGCAGCTTTGGTAGCGATTCCGAAAACTCGAGCTTTTGTGCGCGCACAGACAGCGGGCCAAGCGCTATGGGCCTCCATAGCCTGATGCCGAGCAAGCCTGTGGTTGTGGTGTCGTCTGAGACAGCGCTGGCAGACATGCCTCCCCCAGCACCGCAGTTTCTAAAGCAACTTGGCACGAGAAGAAGCGATGACAGCCTACGTCATAGATCTGCTAACAGAGGCGGAAGCGATAGTACGCATATTGATGCAAAGTATGCGTCAAGCTCGGAGAATAGCATACACTATAGTGCTGAAAGCGCAAGCATTGATTCCTTGCCACAAGAAACGCTTTCTAGACCGTATGAGGACATGCAGCAGACAGGCAGCTCGCAAACTAAAACGCACAGGGCGCCTCATTTTACCGCCCTTATTAAAGCCGCACACATACTTAACAGCTGCAGCCACAGCCACAACGATGACGTTCTTTCGACCCGCAACTCTTACAACGTCTCCAGCAGACTTGCTCGCTTTACTCGCAGACTTATCGATGGACTGTCTTTTGGCCGCAGACAAAGCAGCGACGATGTGCTAGACGACAGCATTGCACGAGTAGTTCCTCAGAGCAGAGATGTGTCATCATTAGCAACATTCGGGATATCTGTAGCAAACACGCCATTGTCGCATTCTGAGGACACCGAGAAGGATGTGCTTGGGTTTGCTCATTCCTCTGATAAGCTGCCATCACCTGCGGCACCCCCGAACGAGACGTCTGGAAATCTGCGAAAGTCCAAGCATGATGGCAGCCCACATGAGGTGGCACTGCCAGCAAGGAGACTCCAAGCCAAGCTGGCGTTGCTGAACAGCAGCAAGGTTGGTGGCAAGCGCAACGTCAATCTGACGCTGCCAACCAACAAAGGTCTGTCCTTTCTACCAGCAATGATGGCGATGCCGATGCTGTCACCGGCCAGTGCTTCGCTCAGCGCAGAGGCGGTCACGGCTACGGGAACTGGAACTGGAACAGCAGGCAGTAGCGCTCGGGATTCGCCACAGCCTCGGCCTTCATCGGCAGTAGCAGTAGCAGTAGCAGCTGCAGCGATGGCCGCAGACAGTAATGCTGATGCATTTTTTGATATCGTGCCATTCGACAGCGTCTATCAGCCACTTTCCACGGCACCAGCGGTGGCTGCATGTGCACACAATATGCTCTGTCAACTGGCAGGAACAAGGGGCAGAGCCAGGAGCAGGAGCATAAGCGTTGGCTACAGCGGCCTTAAAGATCGTGGACGCGGAGCCATGGCGGGCATCTGCGAATCGCACGGTATTCACGAGTCGCCGCCAGCGTCGCTGCATGCTGACGTGGCCGAGGAATGGGGGCTGTTTGTGAGCCATTGTCTTCGCCATCACGATGGCAGCCAGCAGACAGTGCCTAGCATCGACAGCAGATCTACGTTTATTGGAAACGTCGCAGACAGCATCAATGTTCCATCGTCTCCTGGATCCAGCCTCACGGCCGCTGCGATGATGGATCCAAGCGTAGTGCTTCCAAAGCGCTGGTTTTCTGATCTTGACGGAGCGGAAGCCAGCAAACTACACGCTCTTATTGCAAAGGGCGTCCCGGGCGAGTTCAGACGCCAGGTGTGGATGGAATGCGCAGGGGCGCTGGACATGCAGCCGCTAGAGGTAGCCGACCACGCGGAGTACGCCGAAGTCATCGAGCTCGATCTGCATCGCACAGTTGGCCACGGCCTCCGTCTGCCTCCAGGAGTTGACGAAGAGGCCGCGATCCGCTGTCTGCGCTGGGTTCTGTGCGAGTATGCCAGCATAAACCCAGAGGTCGGATACTGCCAGGGCATGAACAAGATAACCTTTGGCCTTCTGAGCGCCGGACTGAGCATGACAGACTCGCTTCTGCTGCTGCGCTCTCTGCTTGATGGCGGCATCCTCCCGTCTGGAATGTTTAGATCACCGCTGGACATTGTGCAGAACGACCAGCAGGTCCTGGAAGAGCTGGTTTGTCGCAGGCTGCCGCAGCTATCTATGCATATGCGGACTAGGCTTGCTGGTGCAGTTCCGTTGGCGCCGGTAACGGTAACGTGGTTCATGACGCTCTTTGTCGACTGTCTGCCAGAGGGCCACCGGCTGCGCGTGTGGGACATGCTGTTCACGCACGGATACCCAGCCATATTCCAGGCATGTCTGGCGATTATCGAGCTCAACCAGGAGGCCCTTCTTCAGTGCAAAACGCCTATGACATTCTACACGCTGCTGCAGGACGTGCACCACACGATGCTGCATGTCTCGGAAGATGACTTTGCGGAACTGGCGTTCGGTAGAGCACGGCGTCCTTGGGTGATGCTGCGCGAGATTGAAGAGATCCGTCAGCTAATCGGTTCTCAAAAGTAATTTTAAAAAAGCGAAATGCGGTTATTGCTTTCGAAAACAGAACAACAGGCACATACACGACGTGTCTCTCTCATGAGAGAGCCAAGTTTTAGAAATAAAATATAAAGGTGCCTCTAGTCTTTTCTTGGGGGCTTTACACCCTTCATTTAGTACCATATGTAATTTTCATTCTATTCTCTTTTTCATTTCTTTCTTTTTTCTATAAATTTGTAACACTACGTATTTTACTTGAAAATGTAAACCCTTATTAGCTGATTCTGCCATGCAAACCACATGCTAGCGCATATATTTTGCTAGTATGACAGAGAATAACCCTCCTCTTTCTCACACATAAGCACTAAATTGCTTTGCCGAATGCGGAAAAAACAAGGTTAAAAGCAAGCATGCATTTATTTTCAGCTTATTATTACATTTTCAAGCTGCATTATTTGGGCCTCTAGCATTTTTATTAAACTAAAGTAAAAGATACCTTCTAACTTTTACTTAAATTATATGTTATGATATAAATGAATATATTGAGTAATCCGAAAATGACGAAGGAAAGCCCACCTAAATCCTACTTTAGATCCTGGAGGGTTGAATCTGTTTCAAATGGAACTAAGAATATCAAAAAGAATTAGTAAATTGTTATTTACTCTGAGTAAAAACCTAGAAAAAGAAACTACAGATTCGATGCTGCTTCTATATTACGATCTCATATTTTTGCAAGCATATCAATATGCTCTGATATCAACGTGCGAGCTAACAAATGCTACACACCGAAATCAGGCTCTTGTCTGCCCTAATCTAAGCAACAAATTTTATATACCTGTTGAACGCTATACCGATTTATCCTACGGCAGTACAGTTATGCCTGCTTTGCCACAATATATTGTAAACTCTACAATATAAAAATAAAAATGCAAGAAAGGCCCTTCTTCTTCCAACTTTCCTCGAGACATAGAATATCGGTGGCTATAAAAAGCACCGATATTCTATGCCTCGAGGGAAGTTGGGGAGAGGAGGGGGCCTTTCTTTCATATTTTTGTTTTTATATTGTAGAGTTTACAATACATACTATTATGATACTGATGAAATATTGCCATAAGAACCAATAGCTCCTCCCATTCGAGCACTAAAATGTGTTTATGAAAAGAGCAAGCACAAAATAAAAACAAACATATCTCACTTTTTAGCTTAATATTATTTTATTTTCCAAGTTTGAATTGTTAGGCATAATATTCTTTATTAAACTATAGCAACAGCTGCTTCTTACTGTTTTAAGCATCAAAGCAAAAAATCAAGGTAGGGAGTATTGTACCATAAACATAGTATAATTAGTGTAATAAATAAGAGCGTGGGGATCTATTAGAAAAGTTGAAGATATCTGATATGAATAAGGTATCTGTGGCATCCTTATACAACCTCCTCAGGTTCTGTGCAGCTGGAGGCTCGGACCTTGGGTTTATCCAGAAGTATGTCCTTACATGCCATTAAGCCAGACCTACTCAACACTATCTTTTATCGGTATTGTTGTAGTTGTATTACTTTTTTTACAATTGGGACATTTTGAAGGAGTATTCTTATTCAATGGTGATACATTAGTGTAACCACATAAACATAAAGATTATCTTTGGAAATTTTTAGTAGAGGTTTTTATTAGTGTGGGTTCATTTGAATCTTTCTGGCCTTGGTTTGAGCTAGGAGTATTGTTTGATGATGACATGATGCCAATGCAAATTCACTAGTTTATAAATCTTGTAGTACTGTAAGATGGAGAAGAGAAGAAAAGTGGCAATGTTTATTTTTCCTTGATGAGAGGTAGAGAAGAATGTTTTCTTTTATATGTGGATGGAGTGTCATCCACCATAAATTATAAAGTTTTATTCATTCATATTTTATGTCATTTTTAGAAAAAATGTATCCATGATTATCTGATATTCATTTTTTTCATTTTTAAATAATAAAATGATATCACCATGTTGTAATCAATTGACTGTAAACCAGATTATGTTGGGGAAATTAAAGTATTAGCGGATTTGCCACAACACCCTATCTCTTGTTGGGGAAAATAAAGTCAACAGCGTCTATGACTCACTCATTAGCACTTTTAGCAGAGCTCGAATCCGTTAATCAGTCCAAACAACACAATTTTAAAAAAAAAAGCGTGATTTGCCCGTATTTAATAACGTGTTTCAGCCTGGCTAAGTGATTGGAGAGAAGCTTGGAGCTTGGCTGGGAGAAAGCATTATGCACTTTTTGGTATTTCCCCAGATTGGGACTGGCTAACAAGCAACAGTTCGCAAAACGTAAATGGCAGTGCGTTGTATCAATCGATCGATCTTTTTTATTTCTTTTCTTTTTTGATTTCGCAATACAGCATATTTATCTCCTCTTGGAACCATCTTTTTTCTTTATATTATATACACGGTATCTACTATAGATTATCGCACAAAACAGGGCGTCAGCTATGAAGTACCGTTCGACTCGTGGAAAGGCCTCTGGTCAGAGCTTTGAGAGCGTTGTTCTCGAGGGCCTTGCGGCAGACGGCGGGCTCTATATTCCCGAACATCTTCCCTCGCTTCCAGCCGACTGGCAAACCGCATGGGCGCAGCTCAGTTTCCCACAGCTAGCAACCGAGCTTATTTCGCTCTTTGTCGGTGACGACATGACCCACGCGGAGGTCGAGAGGCTGGTCGCCAAATCGTACAGCACCTTTGATACTGCGCAGGTCACCCCGCTGGTTAATCTGGACAATTCCACAAACACGCATATCCTGGAGCTGTTCCACGGACCCACTTTTGCATTCAAGGATGTTGCGCTGCAGTTCCTGGGCAATCTGTTCGAGTTCTTCCTGGAACGCCGCAACGCGCAGAAGGCAGCCGATGAGCCTACGCATAAGATCACGGTTGTCGGTGCGACAAGCGGAGACACCGGCAGCGCTGCAATCTACGGGTTGCGCGGGAAGAAGAACGTGTCTGTGTTTATTCTTCATCCAAAGGGCCGTGTCTCGCCGATCCAAGAGGCCCAGATGACCACCGTGCTTGATGCAAACGTCCATAACCTGTCGATTACCGGGACATTCGACGACTGCCAGGACATTGTCAAGCAGCTGTTTGGTCGCCCAGAATTCAAGAGGGATCACTCGCTGGGCGCAATCAACTCAATCAACTGGGCTCGTATCTTGGCGCAGATAACCTACTACTTTTACGCCTACTTTACTCTTGTGCAGCAGGGCGTAAAGAACCCCAAGCCAGTGTTTGTTGTTCCGTCAGGGAACTTTGGCGATATTCTGGCCGGGTACTATGCGCAGTCCCTGGGTCTTCCCGTTGGAAAGCTTGTTATTGCTACCAACGAAAACGACATCCTCGATCGCTTCTTGCGCTCCGGAAGGTACGAGAAGAACAGCGAGAGCGGTGTGCTTGCCACGCCATCTCCAGCCATGGATATTTTGGTGTCGTCTAACTTTGAGCGCTTCCTGTGGTATCTGGCGCGCAACTACGAGGTGTCACAAGATGCTGCTTCTGCTGGGACGCAAGATTCCCCCGACCAGGCGGCTGGCGAGATTATCCGCAAGTGGATGGGCCAGCTCAAGACCGAGGGCTCCTTCGCCGTGTCAGAAAGGGCGCTCCAAGCAGCACGCCAGATATTCTGGTCTGGCCGGTGTAGCGATGCCGACACTTACGAGACCATTGCAAGACACTATGGAAACGACAAAGACTCGTCATCTTACTTGCTTGATCCACACACTGCTGTTGGCGTCTACGTGGCAGAGACACTGCGTGCCGATATCGACAAGCTTGGCAGCAGCGATGTCCACACCATTTGCCTGTCCACTGCTCACCCAGCAAAGTTCTCTGAGGCCGTGCTCAAGGCTGTCAACGACAAGGGTCACCATCTTGACTTCCAATCCATTCTTCCTCAGCCCTTTGTTGGGTTGCTCGAGAAGCCTAGGCGCTGTGTTGAGTGCGAGAACTCTGCCGATGCTGTTGCCAAGGTCATAATCGACCAGGCGGCCTTGGCATCATCCTAATCAATCAATAACAAGCCCACATCTCTAATATTTCTTCTTCTAAAAGAGATATAGGAAACCCACAGAAACCGATCGCTCCCAGTGGTTCCCGTTTAGAGCTCTATAGCATTTTGCTTTGCTTAAAAATAAAATAAAACATACGCCTACATGTACGTGTTCAGAATGTATTGTGTATTGAAAAAAAGACAGGCAACCTGGCTGCGAGAGGTGATTAAAGCAAAGAAAAAGAGTAGAATATCCAAGACGACAAAAAGTGCGCTTAAGAGACAGATAGCAATGGTCTATTTCTTCTCCTCTTCCTCGACCTTCCAGTACCACCCAACGACAGGTGTCTTCTGGAGAATGCTCTTTTTGATAATCGGAACCTGCGAGACAAGGAAAAGCCCCATGATGCCAGCAAACGCACCCCAGCGAGCGCTCGAACCGAACCTAATGATACCAAAAGTATTTGCCAATTTAATAATAGAGTCCGGCATTAGCAAAACAGATCAGTAGTAGTTCTGTCCAAAGCGCAATCGTCGCCTTCATTGCTAAGAGGAAGAAGAAAATGGTATTGTTCTTTCTTACCAGTAACGGGCTGATTCTGCAGAGTAACCGCCAATGTTGGCGCGTAGTTTGGGACTGATTGGAGGAACGGCAACCATGATTACAGTGTCAAAAAGGATTTATATGAAATAGATAAAGAGCAAAACTTGAATAGAAAGAAGTCAATGAGAAAGAAAAAGAAGTATCAGGAAAAATACACAAGCCTTTTTCTCCCCAAAAAAAAGTTGATTTGTTATCAATCGGGTTTCACTGCGTCTATATCTAGAGCTCCAGCTATGATCCGATTGGAATCATGCTGATAGCGTCCACACCTTTCTCTGGCACAAAATGTTTAGTTTTTGTTGTTGTTGTAATACAGTCGCACTTCTATGAAAGCATCGTCTTTTAGTGCATAATTTCTATAACTTTTCACAATTGTCCTGCCCCAACTTTGGGCACACACGAAAGTCTCTCTAAACTCTTAAGACATGTTTACCCAGTCCGCCCATGCTTAAAGCCTCATTTCTAAATGTATAAACACTACTGGTCAATCATTTTTCACCAGAAACACATGTTATTTAGGTAAAAACATTGAACTTTCCAGTGCTGAAGAAACCATTTTATTACCATTATTATCAACAATAAATAATAAAAAGCTTATCTTTGCTTATGCCTATGATTGTGATAATTTAAATTATTTTAATAGGTATAAAGTGTTCACTCTGGTACTCAAAGATGCCAAATGTTACAGAAGAAATTAAATGTTAATATTAGATATTCATTGGAATTTTCTTATTTTATTTTTGACTCCTTGGTATACAATGTATTGCTTTCAAAAAAGTTACATATAAATAGGCTTTTTTAAAGTTGTTTGTCATGATTTAGCTCATATAGCAATGAGGTTGATGGATGTAAAACTTCAAAACCCTTTAACCGGGTTTCATTATAATGTTTTCTTAAATCATTTACTGTGCCTACATAGGCTAATAAACCCAGTATACCATTTTACTTGGTGCGTTGATTGTATATCGTGGAACATGGCTGCCACCAATTTACCTGTGTACCAAAAAAGATGCCATCCAGAAAACACAGATAGAAAAGCAGTTTCTTGCATCATTGATATGCTAGACACAGTCGGATGAGTCTAGTGAGCTAGTATGCTTTATCATAAATCAGATTCATGAGGCAAATTAAATAATAACCAACTGTACACTCCAGGCAGGTGTGAATGTGCAACATATAATTATTATGCCTGTGATGGACAGACAGCTGAGAAATGGAGATCGTGGCTTGAGTTTGGCAGGTCTGGGTTAAAAGTTCAATATGAGAAGACTAGTGATGCCCGGTGGGCGTTGTTGTCTGGATTAAATACAAAACAGCTGAATGCTACGTTTGTCCAGCATGGAAAAACAACTTGCCGATTGTGTCTGATGCTTGTGTAGAAACCGTGGACAATTCGTTGTAAAACTATGAGTTTCCTGCAAGCAAACAGAGCATTGCCAATGATATATTTGCCTTCAAGGGTTGTCTCTGCATAGATGCAATATATTTTCCAGACCACCAGCCCATGAAAGACTGACGCATTGGGAATATCATTGTACCAATCTGTAAAACAGTACATGATTCTCTCAGGCGTAGTCTGGAAAACGCGACTAAGTGAGTTAAAAGGTATTATACTGTTTATAAAATGTTTGAATAGCTACTAGAAACGGTGTATATGGGAGCATTTGAGGAAGTAGTGTACCAGTGTCTCTTTCTGTCTGCAACGGACAGAACAGAAGTTGTCCATGTCTGGAACCATATGAGACAGCTGTAGGTTGGTGAAAACACACTCCTGCTGTATCTGCCATAGCAATAATACATGCTTATGCTCTAGCGGTGTGCAATGCAGTTCCTCCCATCTTTACACTGCTGGTTGAGGTATCCACAATGTGCGGTAAGTGTTTGTGGCTGTTGACTTTTGTCGATTGTCAGCCAGAAAAGTGCAAACGTTTCCTGTGTTGCATTCTTCCAAAGGCTTACCCGTTACCTCTAGATAACCCCACGGATTGTGTCTGTTATCCTCGAGTGTTGGGCGTTGTGGGGCTAATTTTACTTCAGGTGTCAGCTTAAATCGCCCTTCGCGCTCATTGCGTTCTGTTATGCGGAGCTGTTGGCTGTTTACCGGAATTCTGTGTTCATGATCTTCGGGGTCCCACTCATAGAAGTCACGCAGATTGCGAATGTTGAGCTCTGCCATTTCTCGCTGGGCTACACGCGTTGGTTCGAACTTCGTCGTCACCTGCTCATGGGCTAGCGGTAAGCATAGCAGGGCTGATCTGTTGGTCTGCATTATATGAACCACTGCTTTTCCTTCCAGTCGCTTCCAGCATTCTAAAGAGTGGCGCAGAAATGCCTCTCCACGGTGTATTTTCCCAGGGACGCGGCTTAAGCCGGTGAGGAACAGTTCTGTGTTGGTGTTCTTTTCTGCCATCGCAGTGGTAAGATACCAACGGGCTACCGGGCTCCACCATCTTTGTCCCTTTTTGTTGAACGTGTTCGCCATCCATGCCCCAAAAATGGCCAATGACTGCTGCTCTGGGCGAAGTAGACCAAGGCCACCTTCAGCTTTCGGTTGAGCGATTCTGTCTGCAGCTACGCGATTGTGGCGGCTGTTCCATACAAAACCGCAAACTTTTTTCCAAATTGTTTTGTGAAAGTTTGTTTGAACGGCACGATGTGCGCGGCAAACCACAGTTTGGACAGAAGTATACTGCTGGCGAGCAACACGCGTCCCATCAGAGACACCTTTCTGTCTTTCCAACGATTAATTTGTGCCGTTATTTCTGTCTTTATTTTTGCCTCAATTTTCTCCACAGCAATGCCGTTTACGTTAAATTGAATACCCAGATAGCGATGTAAAGTGGATTTATTTGAATGCAAATTAGCTTGCAAGATGTTGCAGCCATGGTCTGTGTTCAACATTGTTATTCAGTATCAAAATATTTGAAAGCTTAGAACAAAAGGAAAGTTAAACCAGCGAGTCTGTCTCAATCCACTCTTCTTCAGTGCTGTCGCGCATGTACAGCTGGGAAACAGCATGTACTGCACCTCTCCCGATGGAAATGCCAATGTGGATACACTCAACACACCTGTCCATTGACAAGCTGTAGTATTTATCTTTAATTTGTTGGAGGCCCTTTTTGGCCTTTCCATATCCAACACGATTGCTTTTGACTGTATCATCAGGAATATGTTTGAACTCCACAAGCATTCCGAATGCATTCCTCTCGTTCTTCGTGCTGTGCAGCAGCGTCACCCAGTCAATATTTCCCTGCCCTGCAGCCGATTCACGGTTGATCGTGTAATCAAATGGGCAACAGTCAGTTTGAGAAGGGTGTGTGAAGACGCCAAAACTCGCAGCACAGTTGATTGTGGCCACAGCAATATTAGCATACTCAAACTCCTTGTGGCTCTTGTGGTTAGCAAGTATAGCACACGAGCCCTTTATCAACTGGCACAGATAGTCCGTCTTTCCGTTGTGCAGTTCAGTTAGAAGCTTGCCCTTTTTCAATAAGCTCCGGTTGCTAGACACACTATGTAGAAGCATTTGTCTCAGAATTGCATCCCACACACGCTGAAGCTCGCCATTAGGGATTCCGACTGTAGCTGAGCTGCGGACTGTAAGATAACCACTATAAAGTGCCAGGTTTAAAAATGCGCTCTGGTTAAAGTCTTCAGTAGCCAAATCTGATAGCCTAAAATCCGACCATGGCAACTCAATTGCAGCTTCGCTAGGTATATCTGCAAATGGATCTCGGTTGGAGTGCTCTGCAAACTCCTTAAAAAGGATGTTTGCTAGTTCACAAAACTCATCCGGGTGTAACTCCATTTGCCTTTGGATTAGCCCAGGAGAGCCTGTTCTATCCCAATAGTTTTTGGTGGATAGGTTGACGAGCTTAGAAACGCTTTCACCAGAATATCCCTCTTTGCCCGAAATTCTTTGAACCAGATGCTTAAGGCAGAAGCATACCGACCATGGGTTGTACTTTCCACTGAACCGGTATAGCTGATATCCATTGTACCACTGTCTAATCCTCTGCATAACATTGTCAATTTGGTTGCGAAGATAGATATATGGTGCAAAAACAATTTGCGCCATATATCTAATTTCGCTGTAATCGAACCCAAAAGAATTGACAAGCTCATCAATGCTGCTCAACGGGTACTCAGGAGGGCCCAGCAGAGCAATAAGATCGAGGTCATTTTGTTCCGTTGGAACAGTAGTCACATCACTAAAGTTGTTTACGCCTGAGCCGAGGTCGCTAAGAGAGACAGGGATTACACCTACCATCAGCCCTTTCTCAAGGGACATGTTGTCCTTAAACATAAAGCCAAAAAGACTCTGCAGAGTGCTAATTGCATCTTGCTGCTGGGCCGTTGACCAGTGCGACTGGTGCACAGTTATAAACGGGACATCATATTCATCAGCA
>JANBTT010000225.1:0-16518 GCA_027578915.1 Coemansia sp. RSA 1200 | reverse complement strand
ATTACCATGCCAAAGGTCATTTACACAAAAGTCCGTCATTCAGCTCCAGACAAAGCCATGATTTCTTTGACATTATTGAAACTAATGCTAAACTTTTGAATTGGAAGGTTTCATGTAAAGAAATAAAAAGACAATACACTAGCTACATACGCTGGAAATGTCAGATTCTGCCAGAAACCAAATGTGATAAAGCGCCAAACAGTCAATTCTTCTAACGGCAGTAGCAGTTTAATTGTTTGTTTTCTTGTTTGCTATTTTAGTGGAAAAGTAGCAACGTCATTTCTATTGTATAACGCAACGTTTTCATTATGTGTTAGTTTGTCTAAAAAGGCCTGGTATGCAACATGTTATAACATTATCTACCAAGATTTAAAGACATCGGCTTTGGGCACAATTAAGTGTACTTATAAAATCTAGCTAGGTATCCTGCTCCCCATACTCCTCCAGCCACTAGAATATCTTGAAACCCAACCACACCGACCTGAAAACAAATGAAAGCATTTTATTTTGTTTACAATGTGTGACTTATCTTTATCGGATGTAAGCAAAAAACTATCTTCTATTTTTATTTTTATTAAATAACCGCCCAATGGACAACGGTATAGACGACAAGACAAATAATGATGAGATTTTGTCATGTATCACCAGAACCAAGCGGCTGGAGTTTATGAAAGAGGCGCTACTGATGGCCGAGGAAGCATACGCAGTAGCCGAGGTACCCGTCGGGTGTGTGTTTGTGAAGGGGGACCAGATTGTCGGACGTGGAAGGAACGAAACGAATGCGACGAAGAACGGGACCCGGCACGCAGAGGTGGTAGCAATCGACCGGATGCTAGCGGCAGACAGCAGCAGCGGCAGCGATGGCGGTGGGTTCGGGCTGGAGGATTTTGGCCAAACCGATCTGTACGTGACTGTAGAACCGTGCATCATGTGCGCAGCAGCACTGAGACTCGTGGGCGTTCGGTCGGTTTTCTACGGGTGTGCGAATGACCGGTTCGGCGGATGCGAGTCGGTTCTGCATCTTGATAGCGATGAGCGGATCTCTGGGTCGCCGTATCATTCGGAGGGCGGGTACTACAAGGACGAGGCCGTGCTTTATTTGCGAAAGTTCTACATCCGCGAAAATACGGCTGCTCCAGCTCCACGGAGAAAGTCAGCTCGTGTTCTGAAGACGCAGGATCTAGATATTTCGGAAGGCTAGTAGGAATGCTGGAAGCAAAAAAAAGAAAGAAATAGATAATAATAGAAAGTATTAGAAAATAAAAATAACATTGAAGATTAGAAAAGACATAGAAAAAACATTACACGTCAACAACAACAGTTCGTATCCATTTCCCGCTCTCCACAGTTGACTAGCTGTAGCCCGCCTTTGCTCACTATTGTGCGGTGTGGTATCTTGTTTACTGGGACGCTAGCGTGGATGAGCTGCTTTTGTTGCTGATGCTGGGCGCAGATGCGAATGGCTTTTCGTCGGATGCCATGTCGGAAGAAACCGCCGAGCTGTCCTCGCTTTCACCTTCATCTTCATCTTCATTGTCGGAGCGGTTGTCATTGGCTTCCTCGCCCTTGATAAGCACCCGCTGGATGACCTTGAGGATCAGCACGAACCAGTATATCAGAACAAGCTGAAGCACAAACAAAAAGGCCCACAAAACAGATGCAATTGGATACGATGCATACGAGTTTGGATAGTGAGGGAAGCGCTTCTCGTGTGGCACAAGGGTGGGGCCCTGCGTCCAGATCGAGATCATCATCTTGAGACACAGGTAGTGCTTTGTGGCAATCCAAGACACAGTGAATATGCCAAAGAAGATGTTGGGCATGATCTCGCTGCCAATGTAGCGGAACATTTTGGCGCAGGTCAGGAAGATGTCAGGGAAATCCATGACAAGCATAAAGGCGTGGCCGAAGCGCGTAAAGTGGAAGTGGTAGGACGACAGGACAAGCGCTATGGTGACGGCGTGGTGCGTCATCATCTCAAAGTGGTCCTTGCGGCGCTCCTCGACATGGATGGTGTAGATGTTGGACAGCCAGAAGGCGGCCTGCACCAGATAGTACCACTTGAGGCCATAGGGCATGCGCATGTGGTCGTCTGGGTAGTTGGCGTAGAGACTGGCTGTGTTCATGTAGTAGGGCGAGTTCTGCCACACGCGGAAGCCAATCGTCCACGTCGTAGTAATGTACAGCAGAGTCCATGCCATTTCGCTAAAGCGCCGGGTCTCGCGCGCGCCCTTGACCGAGATAATGCGCGCAACCACCGGCATAATGTGGTGCAGACACAGCGACCGCACAGCAATGATCTGCACTATCCAGTATGCAATGAATTTGATGTCGTGAATTCCACGCACATAGCGGACGTCATGGGAATCGGTGACACCGTTGTCGGCGGTGGGTGCCTTGTGCTGCATCTGGATCCACAGCAGCGGCCACTGGTAGCCCGCCCAGTAGCAGCCGTGAACAATGGCAAGAAGGGCGAGCGAGAGATGCAGCTCATTGTTGGCCAGCCAAATGATGACGGGGTTGCGCGTGTTGAAGATAATGTTCTTTTTGGACGCCCGCTTGCTCTTCTTGTCTGTGCTGCTGTTGCTGTTGCTTCTGAGTCTGCTTCTGCTGTCCAGGGCCTCGCCATCGCCTGCGTCCTCGGCAGATGGACGAGCTCGGCGACGTGAGCGCAGGCTGTGGGTGGCGCTCCTCACGGCCTTTGCAGTCTTCACAGAGGCGCAGGGCTCCAGCGGGTCGGCTATCTCGCTGGCTGGGTCCGACACAATGTGGTGGTGTGAGGATCCATGCGAGTGCTCAACGACAGCCAGGGGGCTGTTTGGTTGGCGCTTCTCAAGTGGTGGCATAAGAAAGAAAAAGGAAATAGAGGCAAAGACAAGAACAATGCAACGCAGATACGATATAAATATAAGCAGGAGATAAAAACACAGTATAGAAGAGAGAGAGAGAAAAAAAAAGAGTTTTTGGACCAGGTAGAAGGAAAAGCAAGAGTCAAAACCCGTGTTTACAAACAACTTGCCATATTTTCCAAAGACGGCATTAACGGTAGCACTTTGCGATCAAGAAAAAGAGATAGCAGAAACTGAAAATTTGGGGAAAGAGTGGTCAAGACAGAAAAACAGGGCTTTTTTTTTTCTTTCTGGCATTTTACTTTACTTTGCAACAGGTTGGCTGAAAAAGAAATTCAGATGCAGGAAAATCCCCAAGGGAGGCGGAAGGGAAAAGGCTGGTTTGGCAGGAAGGACGGCAGAGGAGTCTTGCAGCAGCGTTTTTCTAGCACGGACAGTGCGGAATTTGGGGGGAGATTGAGTGCCGCCAATCGCCCACCAGCCAGCCTTGTCTAATCCATCTGCGTAATCAATTCCGCCGAGGCAGAGATGAAAGCCGCTAGCTCATGCTAGGTCTGGAATCCACGCTGCACATGGCCCATGTTGCCGATCATCGCCGGAGAAGAGCGGGGCTGCAGTGCTTATGTTTCCTCTGTCACGCGGCTAGACGGCCGTTTCTGTTTTCCATTTCTGTTCGGTGCATTGATGTTGTTGTTATCTTCAGGCGGTCTAGACCATGGTGCTTTCCAAGCAGACAGCCCTCTCTACACACGATGGCCGCAATTCGGATTCCCCTCTCCCGCTGTCTGGAAGTCGCCTTCTGGCTCTGAATGGCGCGGATGTTGTCTGAATTCCACATGTCTGAGCGTGCCATGCAAGGAAAAAGCAATGTGGCGCTGGAAAAAGGCAGGATAGCGCACGCCCTACCTGATTGTTGTAAACAAGCGAACAATCAGTCTCAACCGCACAAAGGATGCGGCGTGTGCCTCTCCTTTTTCAGAGCGCGTTAATAATGGCACGGTGCCTCCAGCTGCTGCATGCCAATGGTTTTTGTATTAGACTTTCTACTATTTCCTGCATCTGTCTTGGGCAGATGTCTGCCAGACCGGTGCAAATCCTACAAAGACTGTTAAATCCAGCTGTGACCAAGTCTGGTTGTCTACGGCGTTGTTCTGGACAAGAAAAGCGCGTATTCAACCTGCTCCTCCTCGGTCATGTCCTCCAGCGCAAGACCTGAGGCGTCGAGCGAAGACGAGTCGCCATTGCTGGCGGAGCCAACCTCATCTGAGCCAGTCGGACTTCCGCGGGGAGTCGAGTCAGATCTGCCGCCATGCTCTTGCTGCGACAGCCACAGCGCATAGGCAATCTGCTCGTCGGGGCTCAGACCCAGTTCGGAAGTCGGGTTCATGAACTCGCGCTCCACGTAGGCGCGGTTCTCGTGGTCCTCGATCCTCTGGCTGCGCTTGCTGTGCGTCTCCAGCCGCAGCATCGCCATCTCCTCGGCAATGTGGAAGGGACTCGTTTCTGGCCGCCCAGCACGCAGTCGGCCAGCATGTGGCAAGTGGCCAGACGCCTTTGTCTTTGACTGCGTTTGCGGATGGCCCAGAAAGCACGAGTGGATGCGCGTACCGTTGGCAACTACCACCCATGCGTAGCCAGCTACCACGTCGGCAACAAGCGTTGGGAACCCGTGCGTCAGCTCCGGCTCCACCCGCATCCACGCGTAGAAGTCGGCCACTTCGTCACCGGCTCCCACAGCACGACCCAAAAAGTCGAGGGAATCGGCCCCACCGTTCTGCGTCTGGATCGCCCATTGCTCGGATGTCCGCGACGCTAGCATCTGAGCCAGATAGACGTCGGCACGCGTGCGCTCGTTCATGAGGGGCAGGTGCACCCACCAGAACCGCGGATCCAGCCGCCGCTCCCTGTGTTCCAGTCTGCCGTTTTGCGGTCCATGGTTCCGGTTCCACTCGAGCAGATCCGCAACAACATCACCCACCATCATCTGTGCCTCTTCATCACCTTCCTCCTCCCCCTCGTTGTTCCTTGCTCGCCTCCGCTGATGCTGACGTCGGAGATCGCGCCGCAGACTGCGGCCTCCGCCGTGGCACCGGATCGTGCGAAGTGTGCGTCCCGAGAGCGGGTCGATCACCAGCACCTGGCCATCGCGTGCGGCAGAAACCAACACCGCTGCATTGACATCGATTGCAGACACGGCGTGCTGGTGAATCCGCAACCACTTATGGAGTGGCTGCACGGCATCACCGGCATCGTCGGCGTCAAACATCCACAGGCTCCCCGTGGCATCGCCTACAACCAGCAGTCGCTTGTTGAGAGTGTGTTCGCCCGGCAGTTGACCTCTCATCGTACACGATGCTGATTTTGTCAGATCCAACCGCAACACGCCGCCGCCGCCGCCACTGCTATAATCGGGCATCTTGCCGTTGGTGGGCGTCTGTGTGCCGCTAGCCGCTGCACTCGTGGCAGAAGCCGGCGATGCACGCGAGGCTGCGTGTGATATTCCCGGCAGTCTCCGCTTTGGCCCGCTCTCGACCTTCCACACGGCAGCTGTAATCGGTGGTGGTTGGCGCATATGGGACAGTGGCAGTGCTGGGGTCTCCGTAACAAACGTTGCCACAACTGTGCCATCCACGCCCATGCGCCAGACACCACGCCCCTCAACGGCAAACACAAAAGAGTCGCCAAACGGGTCGCCCGTCAGCTGCACAACGCGCTGGGGCTGCATCTGCGCCTGCTTCGCACTGGGGAATGGAAACACGAATGTTGGTGGAACCCGGCCACTGCTGTACTCGCTGCGGTCTGGCGCAAGCCACGGTGCCTTTGCGAATATGTTGCTGATTTCGCTCGCCTCCAGCGGTGTCTGTGACTCGGCGGGCTGGCTATTCTGGCCATGCTGCTTGTCTGTGTCCAGCACGGATAGATCCCAAACAAATACAACGCCTGCGGTGGACGCCGCTACCACATACCGAGTGCCCTCTGCCCAAGTCACCCTCACCAAGGGCACGCCTGCCGCTGCGTGGAGGAAATGATACGACTGGCCGCTTTGATCTGACCACACGTGGGCAGAACCGCTTGAGCTGCAGCTGGCAACAAGGTCGGAACCCGCCCTGGCACCGTAGGAATTGCGCCAGTCATACGTCCTCTGCGCAAGAGAGTCGAACGGCCCCGCAATGTCCAGCACAGGCGCCGAGTGGAAGCGAGCAGCCACCACGCGCTTCTTCAGCTCGCCGAAACGCGTCAGGTGGGTGGCTGTGCACAGACCATTCTCAAGACCCCACAGGATGCGATCGGCCCTCACTGCAACAGCACTTACCCGCGATCCGTCATCCGCGTTGGCACCATCGTCCCCAAGCTGCGGCATTGCAAAAACAACGGGCTTGAGCTCATTCTTGCGCGCATAGACCCTCCCTGTGCTCGGGTTGCATCTGACTGCCGCCCTTACAGCCTTAGACACCGCCAGCGCCCACCCGTGCTTCTCGTTAACAACCACCCTGTCTACCGATCCCACGCGCGCATTGAACTCGAGCCTCTGCTCGTCGCTGTACCTCTCGCCACCAGCGCCCGCCCACTGCTTAGTAAGATGCACTCGTCGGGTGTACTCGGTCTGCCAACTGAATCCATCCTGTCTCCTTGTGCCTGTCCTGCTGTTCCATCGAGAGGAAGAGGAAGAGGAGGATGTGATCGTGCTGCTTGGCTCCAGACGCTCAAACGGAAGCCTGCCAAATGTGCGCACAAACGCTCGTCTCCAACTACGTTCATCCGACACTATGCGTCGCCAGTATCTGCACACCTGTCCGGCTGTCATGAGTGCCCGCGGATCGATGTGTGCAAACACCATTACCAGCAGCTCCTCCGGTAGATCCGCGATGCGGACCGCCTGCGTGTCGTCATCGGCGCCGTGGGCTTGCTCCATTGGCTTTCTCGAGTACGTTAGGTCCTCCTTTTTTTGTTATCACACCAACGGGCCCTCCCTGGAATGTAAGTATATATATTAATGACTTTTAATAATATAGAACAGCAAACGCAATCCATGCGGAGCAAAAGAAAGGCAGAGAGAACAGGATCATTTGATGTGAAACAAACCCTTGATTTTTTTTGCTGCGGTTTGGATAGTTAATTCTCCATCTGATCTGATCAGGAAATGAGAATTGTCCTTTTTGCACCCTAAAATCTCTCACAGAATAAATCACGTTTGTAGTTTGTTTTTATAATCTCTCAAATGTCGGTTGCACATAGCATATGGCTGTGTGTAATTTAACACCAGCCAGCCATCTAAAGCCGATACAAGCGCATTCTTGTTGCCACATACCACGCATAAGCCTTACGACGCAAAGAAGTCATTGTCCAGCAACACACCATGTAAGTTGCTTTGCAAAGATCATGGCTATCCACAAAGAAGAGCAAATAGTATTAAGTCACTTTTTTCTGCGTGGCTTCTGGAGACCTGCTCTTCATTTTCATTCTTTTCTGTGTATCTCTCAAAAGTTACTATCACCTTTTTAAATATCCACTGCTATCCATCAATATGAGTGGCCAAACCGACGACTGCGTGTTTTGCAAGATTGTTGCTGGCGAGAGCCCCAGCTACAAGGTGCTGGAGGATGACAAGCACGTTGCCTTTCTGAGCATATTCCCAAACACGCGCGGGTTCACGGTGGTGATTCCCAAGCAGCACATGTCGTCGGATGTGCTGGGGCTGGATGACGAGGCCTACACCGCCCTGATGCTGTTTACAAAGAAGGTCGACAAGATCCTCAGACGCGGCCTGCGTGTGGACCGCTGTGCAATGATTGTCGAGGGAATGATGATAAACCACGCTCATGCAAAGCTTGTGCCTCTCCACGGACTCGATGGCCGCACCCAGGTCGTCAGCGAAGGAACCACCTTTTTCGAAAAGTATGAGGGCTATGTCTCGTCCATGGAAGGCCCGACCGCTTCCAACGAGGAGCTGGCCCAGGTGCTTTCCGAAGTGCTGTCTGAGGAAAACTAGCGGGTTTGTTTTGTCTTGTTTTTAGCTGTTCTTTTTGACCCAAGACGAGATGTCTCAGGTGTGCTGCTTTTTATTTCATCTCATTGGATGGAAGTGTTTTGAGTAACCAGCTTTTCTATCTTTCTATCTGGCCAACCAGATTTACCCGAAAATAAGTAACCACTCACTCCTTTTTTTTCTTGGGAACCACTCTTAAACCCCGAGAAAGAGGCATGTTTCCTCCAATTGAGCAACACAGCCGGTGCCACCAGTCCCACCCGTCTCGGCTTGGCAATAAGAAGGGGTCTTGTAACTTATTAATCGATCAGTTTAGTTGTATACTGCCGCCAGGAGCAAGAAAAAACTTCCCATCGCGCTTACGGAACTGCTGCACTCTTGCATCCTGTATGAGCCAGTAAAGCGCAACGCCGACTTGCCTCCCAGTTGGATCCCTCAGCATGACGAAAATGATGGCCAATTTGTTTTGCTGCTTGACTCGTTCCGCTCATAAAGGAACAAACCTCCTTTCTTTTTATTGCTGTTGCAATGACTTTGTGGTTGGCAACGGCAGCAGCAGCAGCAGTCTGGGCCAAAAAATGACTCTAATTTCGACTGTCTGGGCCTTTGCCAACTCACAATTGACAAGTGGGTGCGGAATCTTTCAGTGATAGTACAGCGGAAATCCCACGCAGAATCCCCCATTTCTACATTTAATTTTGTTTCTAGGACCTCTTATTCCTAATTTTTGATACTGGCGAAGAAAAAAACTCAATATAGGAATGAGAGCTAGACATCGCTTATAAAAAGATTCATGTATTTGTGATACTTCTTTCTTCCTTGCCTTTTTTCGTCTTTAGTTTGGTGATACTCTGATATACTCTCTCTTCGTGGCATATTCTTTCTTTTCCTGTTCCTACATTCAGCACGCCTGAACAATCCATTCCGGGACACCCCTATATCCTCCATCTCCACAGTCCCCCCTTTTGTTCCTGTCTGCTAGGCTTTATTAAGCGCCACGCTTTGTTTGTTTTCCACCCCTTTCAATTTGTGCCATTTATCCACGGCCCTTTTGTTCTGGGTTCAAGTGCTCCGGCGTGTGAAAGTAGGCTCTCTATTCTGCCGTCTTCCATCAGGTTATTCCTATCCGCTGTGCGCTTTGCTCAACCGCAGCAGCTCTTCGTCGCTTTGTGTTGACACTTGATATTGTAGCTAATTGTGTCGTCTGCACGGGAAATCCTTGACCTCCTTTCCCTTTATTTGTTTTGCCAATTGAAGGGCAATTCCCACACAGAAATCTCACATACACACATAGGAAGCCGCTTCAGAACAGACATGGCACCGCTGGTGACGACTATCAAGGCCGGTACTGGCTTCTGGGGCGATGTAACAGCGTCAATGGACTGGTGCGAGGAAAACTACGAGTGGACGCCGTACATTGCCGAGTTCTTCAACAGCTGGTCGTCGGTGGCAATGGTGATTCTGGGCGAGGCTTGCGCGCGGATGAATCCGACTGGAAACTCGGCATTCACGCTTCTTGGGCGCTCCATCACTGTGGTTGGCATTGGCAGCTGGCTGTTCCATGCCACACTCAAGTACTCGATGCAGATGACTGACGAGCTGCCGATGCTCTGGTCCATGTCGATTGCCTGCTACATCTGCGTCACCACACAATACAGCGTAAACAAACAGTTTATTAGAAATGTACTGGCACTCTGGACCCTGTTTGTTACCTTGCTGACTGCTGGTTTCAGCGGCAAGGTGCAGTTCTTTATGTTCCAGAGCAGCTTCAACTTCCTCAGCCTGGTGGTTGCGTTCATGTGCTGGCGCGGAAAGAAGGAACTTGAGCATGCGAACATGAGCCATGTGGGGGACTTGTTCTCGGCTGGAATCAAGCTGTATCTTGCTGCTGGTGCCGTCTGGCTGACGGACACCAATCTGTGCCAGTACATCAATGGTCGCGCTTCCACGTCCATTCTGCCCTTCAATCTTCAGCTCCACGCCTGGTGGCATGTTTTGGCGTCGCTTGGGCTTGTTCATCTGGTGGTGCTGCTGATGGGCCACTACTGTCTGGTAAAGGATATCCCGTTCAAGCTCAAGTACGTCTACAGCATCTTCCCTCACATTTGCGCAGAGTAGATGCATTCCATTTCTCTTTCTCTTGCTGTTTTGTCTTTTAAATCCGCTGCAAGCATTCTGTCGGCTTTAGCGGTATGTCTAATGTATCTGTCGTTTTTTTCTTTTCTTTCTTATTTTCTGCTGAATAAAACTTGTCTTATTTCTATAAAGTAGCCCTGGATTTCTCAATGCTTGTGTTGCCATGTGCTGGATTCGCAGTACCCTTGCTGTTTGTAACGATCTCTGGCTTAAACCACGGCCAGTCCATGTATGGCGGCAGCGTCTGTGGATTGCTGGTTCGCAGTTTAAGATGGTAGAGCGTGGACTGCGACAAATACTGGGCCGTATCGCCGTCCCTCAGTAGAGTCAGATCGCTTGGAAGCTCCTGCCTGCCAACCTGCACCATATAAGGTGGTGATGCGCCAAGGACAGTGGTCATCCCGAACTCGATGCCCACCGCCAGAACAAGATCAATGTCCTGTCCAACTGTTTTCAGTCGCTCCTCAAGTAATACAGAAAGCCGCTTTGCGCACTCTCTGGTCACCGCGTAGGCGTGAAGACACATTGGGTATTTTGCGATATACAACGAGAGGTTTCTTTGCAGAAAGGCGGCACGGTCAGCTGGAGAATTAATGCCGGTTGCCAAAGACACACGACCATGACCGCGGCCGTCTATGCTGGAAATCGTGGATCCGGAGGCTGAGCCGTCTGCTCTTATCAATGAAGCCACTCCAGGCTCACTTGCATCCGAAGTGCAGTGTCCAAGATAAAGCATGTCCCAGTCATTCTTGTAGCGCGCATACACCTGATCCATGATCAGCTTGTGCCGCTGCTTTAAATCGATCTCCATATCAACATCATCCTCAAGAATCAGCGCCGTCTCTATGCCCTGTTCGACCATGCGCTTAAAGATACCCAGATGACTGAGATAACACGCTAGATGCGTTCCGTTTGTCGTGTAGCCATTTGCATGGCCCAGCGTGTCGGCCCTGGCAGCGTCAAATGTCTGTGCATAGTCAAACCGCAACTGATGGAATTTTGCTAGGCTCTGCATATTTCGCCGTCGGTCAAATCGTAAAGGGATGTTTAGAACAAATATTTTTTGGAACCCCAGCGTAGAATTCTGTGCAAGGTAGTATCCGCCATTGTCTGCCGCAGAGTAACTCAGATACCATGAAGGCGTTAGAAAGATAACAACGAATCCACATAGGATAATCAGAGTCCGCCATCGAGCACACTTGCTTTGGAAGAAAAGTAGCATCTGTTTGAAGGTGCTAGTGCTATTAGGAGAATCGTCCTTGTCGCGCATCATTGTTGGCAACAATGTACTGTCTGTGACAGTGATTGGAAAAATAATAAAGAAAGGCAAGTAAAAAAATAAGGCAACGACAACACAACTAGTGCGGCCAGATTTCGGCAATGTCGTCGTATGGAGGATAAGTTGAAGGGTGGTCTGCTCGCATGGAGATTGCGCTTAAAACAGATTGCCTTAGAAACTGCTTGTTATAATTATTTGATTCTGGGTCGTATATTGCAATTGGCGGAGGCGCGATGCTGTACGCTATTGACAGTCCAACCATGGCAATATCGGCCAGAATAAAATCTAGATCGTGGGCTTCATTTGCCATTCTCTGTGCCAAACGCCGGCCCATCCGACGGGCCATTCTTCCGCTAAGTGCGTATGCGTGCGTTCCTTTTGGAAAGGTCGAGCGATAAGATAATGTACGACGTTGCAGAAACTCCTTCTTGATCCAGTACCGCTCCAGCTTGGCTTGGGTTGCATCTCCAGATAAATGAGTTGTTTTGTTTAGCTGGTAAAGTACCTGCTTAAGCTCGTCTACCATGGGTTCTGCTGGCTCTGAGTCTGTGCGTCCGACAAATAGAATATCGTATTTATTAGCCACATCGCCTCCCAACGCCGCT
The DNA here is from genome assembly GCA_027578915.1 of Coemansia sp. RSA 1200. Lineage (NCBI taxonomy): Eukaryota > Fungi > Kickxellomycota > Kickxellomycetes > Kickxellales > Kickxellaceae > Coemansia > Coemansia sp. RSA 1200. Next base: position 4,662 of record JANBTT010000225.1, on the reverse strand, counting down.
GCGAGTCGTGGCTTTAGATCCATCTCGACATCTATAGCGCAGCTAAGGATCAGTGCAGACCCAATGTTTTGATGCTCTATTTCTACATATATCTTTCTGTGTGTCAGGAGCTCAGCTACGCTTTCGACGCTTCCTTTGTATTTATTCTGGATCTTCAACTGTTTAGCATAGCCAGGCGTAATGGTCTGTACAAATTCGATATCAATGTCGAAAAGCCTTGCAATTGCCTGCATGTTGAGCCGACAATTCTCTTTATCCAACAATGTATTGTTCTCGTGTTCTGAGGAATATGTCACAAATATTTTGTGAAACCCTAGCGTCTCGTTAAAAGCATCGCTATAGACTTGTGGCTCGGCTATGGGGCTGGATAATATGGAATTATGTGAGTAGATCCTAACTGCAAATAAGCACACAACTAGGAGTATGAACAAGACACATAATGTCCGTAACCCCGATAAGCCCTTGGTATACCTCATCGTTCTGTAAGAATACGCGAGTTCTACTACAAACACACTAAACCAAAGTTTTATTCAAATTGAATTTTTTACAATGAGAACCTTGTACTTTTCCACTGTTAATATTCTTGATTCTATTCTGGAAGAAGACTCCTTTAGTGTTCTTCTTTGAACAGGGAACCATAAAGCGGGGGAAGAAATTGCAATACCACCATCCCACCATGTTTTGCTTATTGCGAGAAAACGTGCTACTTGCTGCTTCTTCCATATGGAACAGAAGGCCATGTGCTCTCATTTTGACAATGGTCGAAAATAGTGCAAGCAAAAGTTATTCCATTAGATAAACAAGCAAATAAATAAATTTTTCTACATCCTTTTGGCCTGCTATGTTGGTATTGGTGTGTCTGTTCGGATTCTGATTGTATCGACTTTGACCGCTAACACGTATTAAACAGCATTTGGTAAAGCAAGATGACTAACTTGCTTTGGACTTAATCCCTGTACAAGCTTGGGCTTTTCTTCTCCAAATATATTAACTTATTTCCATTTAAAACGAAGATGTTTCTGTTTATCTGCGCTTCGTCAATTGCCATAAAAGGAAAAACCACAGCTCAAAAATACCAAAAGGACCAAGGCGCTTATATTAATTAAAAAACACACAGATGCATCATAAAACATATTCAGTATGGCTGCACCAAAACTGAGAGCTTTGGGGATTCTGTATGCCAATTCCATATGTGACAAAGATACTAACGAAATAAAGCAGAAAGAAGGGAAAAACAATGAAGGGAACAATACCAGCTACACATGCTTTTCAGCACATTTGCATTGCATCCCATATGTCTAAAAGGAAATGAAACAAGCAAGCAATGCAAATACGGGTGTTGCTCGGCTACAAGCAAATCACCCTGCCATTCCCACCTGCTTGTTCGTGTAGATAAAAAAAGTATTGTCCGTCAAGCCGACTATACACGCAATTATTTGCCGTTGACCCAGGTCTTACCATTACATCAAACATGGCCAGGTCCATACAAAAGGCAGGAGTTTTGGCATATTTGGCAACTAGTTGAAGATAGCATGTTTTGGCCACATTTTCCCGCTTTTCTTCTACGCCATCTTAATTGCTACACAACTACTAAACATCCAACTAATCGGTTATGGTGTTCTGGCAATGTCAATCTAACACAAACAACAACCTTGTGCTCTGTTGCTGCAGTGTTGGCACATGCTTCTTTTCTACTCAACATTATTTCCATTATTTCCATTAGTACTCGCGTTATTTCCTCCCTTATTTTCTCTTTGTTTATCATTCTAAGCCCGAGAGTGATGGAGGCATACATGTCTGTGCTCTTCAACATGAAAAGCACCAGTCGCCACTCGCGAGGCCCTTTAGTTTTTGGCAGAAAGGAGTCCACACGATTGGCAAATATATCTCTTGTGGATGTAAACGTTGACGACGAGTCTGTGGTCCGTCGCGTCATCCAACAAATAAGCATGGGCGACTTTGCGCACTTGCCTCCCATGAGTGTTCTCAAAAAGCTGTTGCAGAGCGAAAGACACAGTGCCATACTCCAGAAGGTGTACCGTCACTTATCGCTTACCAACCTGTCAATTGACGGGACAACTGCACGTGTTTTGTCGATTATTTTGCTTTCTCCGCAATGCTGTTGCCGATATGTGCACATCCACCGGTGTTCATTTACCGAGCAAGGCAGAAACATACTGTTTTCGGCTCTGTCAGTGATGGCAGCAACCCTGGGCCCACACAGACACACTCAACTTCCCGCTTCCGGCTTTGTAGGTAGTAGCTCCAGCGAGAGGAATCTTACATGCAAGACACGCATAGCTGAAAATGGATACGCCAATGCTTTAGAATCCGTGTCATCTGTTGCTGTGGCTGAGGAAAAATGCCACATGTCTGCAGGGCTTGTTGAGCTGAATTACACGCAAATTGGAGTATCTGACCGCAATTATTATACACTGACCGACGTTCTGCTGCAGCAGTCGTATCTCCATACCCTCAACCTCAGCAACAACGCAATGGTTCCAAAATCTGCAGAGCGTCTGGTTGAGGCTATTTCCAGTGGATGTCCTAGTCTGCGAGTTCTGGATCTCTCCGGTAATCTGCTACGCACTGACGGTGCGCGGATAATAGCCAGATATCTAATTGCAAAAGGCCGGAATCTCGAGCTACTTAATGTAAGCGGAAATCAGATTCCACCAGGAGGCGGCGTGGCGTTGGCAAATTCGCTAAGAGCTCGATTCGGATCCAAGCTGAAAGTGTTAAATGTCGGTATGAACCAGCTTGAAATAGCCGGTTCCGAGGCTCTAGGTCACGCCCTTGCAGAAAACAAACACCTTGAGCAGCTAGCCATCTCTCAAAACAATATTTTGGACAACGGGTGTGAGCTTCTCTTTGACGGCTTAAGGAGCAACAACACGTTACTAAGCATTGACATTTCGGGAAACTTTCTTACGCATATATCGGCACGAAATGTTTCCAGTTACATGACCAGCAGAAGCAGTGCCAGAAACACCAGACTCGGATTTGATTCTACGGGTATTCGCACTTTAAACATGTCGGCCAACCCTCTAGGCAATGAAGGAATAGCCGCACTTTGTTCTGGGTTGCAAAACAGCTCCCATCTTGTGCACCTGTATTTAGACAACGTGGAAGTTGCCGATCTTGGAGTAGAGAGTGTTCGCCAGTTGCTCCAGACAACAGCGAAAAACAAGATATCGCTTCTAACGCTATCATTGCGCCAAAATCGACACATTACACACGTAGGGATTAGGGCTCTAGCAGATGGCTGTTTACAAAACAGCTCCGTTTTGCGCGTAACAGTTGATATGTGCTTTGACCGATGGAGCACCGTGTGGGACAAAGCAGAATGTGCCTTTATCATCAACACAATGCGCGCAATCGACAGATACAAGGTTCCTTTGCTCATGGTTGCCCGAGGCCGAATACTGCTCTGCCAGTACAAGAGACAGCGGATTGGATCAAGCACCCAACGACTACCCGAAGAAATATGCCTTAGCATTCTATCTGCGCTTGACAAACATGGCGTGCTCACGGCTAAACAAAAGTGCATGGCCTTTAAAATTGCTCAAAGAATGTCCAACAAATACCCAAGCAAAAGAGCTCTTTTATCCGCAATTCTAGGTTCCGACTATCGGTTTGTTTCTGAAATAATGAAGACGCTCCACTCGTCCTAGCTCAAAAAGAAGCCAAGATGTATACCAAACTAATGGCTGTTTGCATGTTTGGAATGGTATATTTTCACATTATGCCTTTAAGCGCTATCATAGAAAGCCACAAGCGATTACTGAAGGTTAATCTTCAACAATAAGATATGATCCGCTTCTCTTCTTTGCCATGTCAAGCACCTTTTCTCCAAGTTTGAGATCCAGCTCGTCAGACAGCTGGAGACCGCCCTCTGGCTCATCGCCTGTGAATACCACAGGATTGGTAATACGCACCAGGGGTCTGACTGACTCTAAATCCTCGCATGTCGCCACAGTTTGAATATGACTTAGAAAGTCGCGGAGCTTGTTGATATCGGTCAGAATCCGCTCAAAATGTTCTGATTCTTTGGACACATCGGGCAGCTTGAGACCAGACAGGGCATATAGGCGCACTAGCTCGGCTTTTCCTAAGGTTTCCTCAAGGCTGCTTTTGTGCATAGCGTCGTTCGGCCGCTTGAGCAGCTTGGATACTGACCAAGAGGGCTTATCAAGCGGAAAGGCACTCACGTTTCGCAGCTGCTGCCGCGCCAGAGTTAGGCTGACAGATTTTATGTGAAATAGCGTTGAATGCAATCTTGTTTCAATTATTAAGCACTTCATTATGTTGTAAAGATACACAGAGACAAACACAATATTTTCAGAAACTCTTTGGCAGAATGCGCATTTCTACTAGCAGTAAAAAAGACTGTGTCGCAAGACCTTATCTAGTGATTGTGGGTGTTTAAAACTTTATCAGACAATGATAAAATTCATTATCCTGCGGCAGAGTTACAAGCCCAGTGCTACAAGAGATTCAAGGTTCGCAATGAAACCCAGATAGATCGTGAATCCACTTCTTCAATGACGCCAGAACAGCGTCGCAGGATCATGAAGCGACCGACACATGCAGTATCTCTCTCGCCGAACCCACGAGCCGACGAGAACGACGGAATACCAAGATGGCCGCGTACAACGAAAG
>JANBTT010000224.1:0-16752 GCA_027578915.1 Coemansia sp. RSA 1200 | reverse complement strand
TCCATCGTGACATTTCCGACAACAACATACTCGTGGTGCGGCAGGGAGAGCGGGTGCGTGGGCTGCTTATTGATTTCGACAACGCGATTACAACCAGAGAGCAACGCGCAACGCGGCCTGGGCGGACTGGAACATTTCCGTTCATGAGCATCAACAATCTTGAAAATGAGGGCGTTCCACGCACTGCTCTGGATGACTGGGAGTCGTTGTTGTATGTGCTTTGCTTCTATGCGACCATTGGATTGGAAGGCGTTGGAAGGCGTGAAAAGCCTGATCGAGAGCGTCTGCCTATCAAAAAATGGAGCACTGGATATGCCGGGGATGTTTCCATGGCTAAACGACAGCACTTGTCTTCTAGAGGGATATTTGACAAGGAAGTTACACGCTATTTCTACTCGACCGGAATCGATGAAAGGGCTGTCACACGGTTGAAGAATTTGGCAAGAAAACTTTACTCGGCACTTTTTAATAACCCAAGATGCGATTCAAGCTGCTATGGTACGAGCGGTGACTATGAAATGCTTGATGGTGAGGAAGTTTTTATTGATCCCTTTGTAGAACGAGCAAAAGCTCAGAATGTCAAGGCCATAGTCGAGAATCTTGTTGATATTATGAGTCAATATCAAAACAATACAGAGTAGTTTGCTTTTGCTAGTCTTTTTTAAATATAGCAAAACATGTGGTATAATATAAGGGATATATTTGGTAACCAAAGGAAGACTAAAGGAAGCCAGCCAGGAGTCCACATCTGATCCTGCATCGGATCCTGGAGGGTCGGGTCTTGTATGTCCCGGGAACACTGCTTCATTTAATCCTACAACAGGTTCCCGTATTTTGTGTCCGTCAAGCAGAGAAATTATACAACAGCAACGGCTACCAGTGTGGAATCGCGGATAATGCTTTCCAGCAGAAGCAAAATCCAATGTCGGCCGTTCAAATAAAACAATAAGAAAACTAAAAGAAAACAAAAAAAAACAGAAGAGCAAAAGACGGAATGAAAAATCTAACACCAATAACACAGTGTAGATATGAGGGGAAATGCGTGAAAGGCTGTCCAACAATGTTTTATTCATCGAGTTTGCACAACGGCAAAAAAAGCTGTCACCGCTACTGGCATTTTTCTATTGTTTTGGCTGCGATATTCCCCCAATCTCTTTTGCCATGCCGACAAGGCTATTCCTCCTTTTTCACTTCTACATGCTACTAATAAACTAGTGTTGTTTTATACATATTTGGCACCAGCAGACACAGGGCTACCGAATGGTATGTCACTTGTCCTTTTTAGACAACAAATAACTTTTGACCGGAACCTGCATTTCAAAAGTCGAAGCTGCGACTCTTCAAGCTTAATTCCCCCTACCAACAATTGTTAGTTTCTCTCACTTTTCCATGTGCGTTGTCAATAAACATGTACTTATTTTTATGGTTTCAGCGCCATAGAACTAAAAACTGCGTGCACATATTATTTATATTCATTAACGACATAAAAAGCGAGAAAGATGTGAGGCTGAAGCATTAGAACCCAGCATCGCAGTTGGGCAAGAAGTTCAACTATCTGCACCGCGGCTGAATAAACACTGCAAACAAGTGCATTGTGTTGGCCAAGGCAGCAATTGCTGTCAGCATATCACACGCAAGTGGCAGCATCGGTTGCCTGTGTGTCTTTTGTAGATGGCAGCGATGATTGCCAGCACAGAAGAATAAAGTAAATAAATAACTAAAAGAAGAGCTACGCGTGGATACTTTATTCGATTAGTCTGGGCAAGAAAATGGTTTAGCCGTTGCTGGCAGTTACAATGCTTAACAGCGATTCTTTCAGCTGTTTACATAGTATAATACACTGTGTAATAGCACTTTCTGATTGTATGCGGTGAGAGAGGGGAACATAAACACAGCTAAAAACAGCTGTTATTTTTCATGCCGGGAATTACAATTCCTCTCTTTTCTACATGTCTTACTAATAAACACATGTTGTTATTGCAATATTCAGCATTAGCGAACCAAGGGCTACTGACCAGTATTTTATTTGTCTGGCTTGGACAACAAATAACCTTGATCGCTGCCTGTGATTGAAAGACCAAAGCTATAATTCTCTTGCTTACTTTCCAAAGCCGACCATCCAAAAAACAACTATCTTAGTGTAGGTTTTTTCTTGTTTTTTGTAGTAAATTAGTATATTCCTGCTAAAGTCCTAATAAAAGCTATCTAAACTCGGAACTTTTACCAGTATTTATAGTGTAGAAACAGTTTTATCGTAGTACTTTCTATTTATTGATCTATTATGTTCTCAACATAACAAAGTCTTGTATTGCCGCATTGTATTTGGTTTACTTTATCGCTTTCTTTTTCTTTTTCTTACAGTTTATTCAATTATATTCTTTGCTTTATCAACACTTTTTTATATTACAGAAACTGGTATGTTTTTATTTTGTTGAAAAGGTGACAAACCATTAATCAAGGTTTATATGCCATTCGCAGTGCATACATCTGGTAGCAATAGCATTAGACATTTGGCATCATTCAAATTGAAAAGAAACCTACGCTTTTCAAATAGCAATGTGTGCTGCACTGGCAATGTATAGTTTACTATTAGCAAACCACAGAAGTCTGCAGCAGTACTTTTACATATTAACAACATCAGTTTCGCCATTATAACACCAATCACAGTTGGTTTTTTCGTTTATTCTCAGTAATGTATTAAATGACTTTTATTAGCATTTTACATATTCTATAGTGGGTTTATAAGCAGATTGTATTAAAAACTGATATTTGAATTTGGAAAATAACTGTTGAAAACAGTCAAGCGAAAAAACATTGTATTATTTTCAAGGTTTGGTGGCTCTTTTGTAATGTTGTACACCAGTATAGGTTGTGTTGGGTGTCAGCAATGCATTGTTAACTAGTGATCATCCACCTACTCTGTTTCTAATGGCACTGCCAAACAATCCCTACTATAACCTGCCACTGCTGCGTTTCATATTCATTACCAGCAGTTGCTGCACTACATGACCACATGTTTTGTAATTAGTTCTATCAGCATAGTTTTTCATCCATAGGTTCGTTAATAGTGGCTATTTCAAGCAAAGTATGACCATTGCTACTGTTTTCTCTGATTGTGCTTTATGCAGCAATACAACTTGTGTGTGTGTGGTTTCTAGCTGCCCTTTTTTACCCATTGCAAGCTTTTTCCCTCCCTTTTGTGCAATATTGTGCTAATAGTTATTTCTTGTTCTTTACATGTTTACAACCAGCTGGTTCACCACTACACGCACATGTAGTTTTCAAGTACTTTGCTTTGCATACACTTTCTACTCACTGGTGCCAGTAAGTCTATAACAGCTATTATCTTGGCTGCTGTTCTGATTGACACATTTTACCTATCCCTTGGCTATGCTGCTCAATAATCCAGCCGTTTTACATTGTTTCTCCATATTTAACTAATAAACTTTTGTTCCTTTTTACATTTTCAGTACCGCTGGAAGAAGGGCTACATGTGGAAACCTTTTGTATTTGATTTGGGCAACAATTATGCTTGACCGCAATGGGAAATTCAAAAGTCTAGAGCCTGCGATTCTCCCTGCTTAATTTCCATGCTGGACATTACTATCTTTTTGCTTTTTGTTGTACACAGTTAATTAATAAACACAAGCAGTTCTCTATACATTTGACAACACACAATTAAGAACTACTACTGGAAACCGGAGCTAAGAGAAAACCATAAAACAGACTGCTGTGCACAGAAAACAACAATCTGTTTCAACAGGTTTTCAAATAGAATATAAAGTAGGTTTATTTACTATGAGGAAACCTATAAAAACTACTATTCAGGATATGCCATTGCTTTTATACTTTGTCGCTCACTGTCCTGTATAGCTTTTAACATTCTTATTATTCTTTTAGGGATGATAAATGTCAGGTATCGACCTTAGGTTATTCCTCCTTGTTTCGAGCGATGCATTACCATGAGGGCTGATTAATATCAGACGCTGATCTCAGGTCCTCACTTATTGCTCTGAGCAACAAATCTTTGAGCGAAAAAACGCTGAATGGCTTTGACTGCAATGCTGGTGAGGACCATGAGGCACATGCACAGCTACTAAATTAAAAAACCAGAGAACTAGAATGTGTGCAAATTGCGGTGGTAATGGCAAAGCTAAAATAGGCAGCTGTGACAATTGTCAGTGCATCACACACAGACAAGCCCTTCCAATGAGGTGTGCTAGGCAAGTGAAAGTGAAATTCAATAACAAAAGTATAGAGAATAATAATTACAACAAAAAATAGAAGTGGAAAAATAGCAATTATACAAATTGGAGCAGAGAAAGGAAAAGTGAGAAAATAGAGAAAAGGCTTTGTATTAACAGCAGTGCAGAATAAAAAAGAAAATAAAGCGTTGGAGTTTAAAATAGTGCTAGTTAACAAAAAGAGCCAGAAAAAAGCCATTGCAACCCAGCAAAAATAAATAAATAAAAAGGACTGTCACTGGCCTCACTAATTTTTGTTTGACATAACAGCCTCACAATTTATTAAACAAGGCTGTTGTGCGATGTGAGGGTTAACTAAAAAACACACCTGGCTGATCATAGCAACAGTCCAATCAGAGCCACTTGAATGCCATTGCTAGTGCAATGGCTTATTGGTCACATGCAACCAATCAAAAAGGCTCGATTGGGACTACAACATAGTGCCAATGAAGATTATCTGTAGAAACTTCTAAGCAACTAGTTTTTCAGCCTTCTAAAGGTGTGTGCAAAGCTGAGGAATGATAACTTGAGAAATGCAAATTTTATGGCAAGACCATTTTCAAGGGTGGTAGGCACATATATAGAGCAAAAAGGAGGTAACAAGGAAAATCTTAAACTAACCTCAATATAAACAGAATAATGGCAAAAATGAGCTATGGAAATTAACACCAGTAATCATCTTTTATAGGCTCTATTATCTGACTAATTGTGTTATGTGATACCTATGCTAATTCATTTAAAGTAACAAATAAACAATGTCACACTGGTTCAGAGTAGTTAATTTTGCAGAATTAATAGGTGTTTTTAAGAGACCTTTGAAATAAAAGTTTTGAAAGAATTGTCTCTTTTGCTATTATTTCTTTAGAATGATTGCTTATGACAATTGCATACTACTTTCTGGAATGAATATGCATACAGCATTTCTAGCAGCTGGCCATACATTTTTTAATAGTATAATGCCTGAGGAAACCGTATGGCTTTATGGATTAACACAAGCATATCCCTGATGTGGTATTCTTCCACAGACTGGTCATTATATGAATTTTTCTGGATTAATCAAAAATAGTAAGAGAGCCAATCCATAATGGCTTTCAGAAAAGGTTTATTCAATCTGAAAATCCAATCACATTTATACAAAGTGACACACTGAGAACCAATGGCCTTTTTGCATTAAACTTTGAAGCTATACCTGCCCAGCTCTAGCCATGAACTTTACATTTAAGATGTCCTACCATTATAATTGCAACAATCTTAATTCTTGTCAGATTTTTCTTTCTTTTATTTTTGACTCTTTCATAAAGATGCTGTCTTCAAAAATTCCTACTTGTTATTAGCTTACACAAACAACAATTGCATAGCTTTCAACTTTTTGTGCTTACTTATTTCACTTTGAGGCTGCTTGCTTTAATTTCTGGGCTTAATATCTTTCCCCATACATTGTTCAATTTGTCCAAATGTCCTTCCACTAGCTAATGCATTTCTTACATTTTCTTTTTGACTACTTTGTGTAGTTACATTTTTACCTATACCATTTTTTTCACGAATGTTTTCTACCCCCTTATCTATATGCCTTGCAGCTGTAGCCATAACCAAAGCTCGTGGTAATCCACTGAAAGCTTTCAATCCCCTTGTGGCCATTTTTTAAGTTTTACTTATTGACTAATTATTGAATTTGTTGGTAAAAATGATGGTCAAGGGTGAATGTTTAAAAAATTGACAAATATGACAGGCTTATATAATTTTTTAATACCACAATCATTGTTAATACTGCTTATCTCACAACTTACATTTCTTTAATTGAGTATACAATGCAGCTAATATGATAAGCAAAATTCCCAACTCAAAATTGGAGATATAATAAACTGTTGTATACAGTCAAACATCTTATTCATTATGGTTGTTTTCTGATTTGTTTAATATGGATACTCAAACTTCACTTTGAACACATACTAAAGTCATATTAAGATATCAAATTAATATTTGATAAGTTTATTGACTTTGCCCACACTAAGGTCCTATCTGGAAATTAATTAATTATTGCTAGCCATTTAGTTTAAATGTACAGTGACACTGGACATTATTTGCATGATTCTCTTATTTTCATTTTTTAATTGTTATTCATTATATTGAACTTTTATAATACATTGCATGCCACACTGCAACATGTGATTGGTTTTATTAGTTAAATGATTTTTCTGGAAACCATTAGGATTGAAAGAGCCTAAGCAATTAACTGTTTTTTATTTAAACTTATTTCAGGATAAGCCTTAATAACACTACTAAAAGGGGACATCCAAGGAACTAGACACTTGTGTGCAACCATCAATTTATTTTAGAAAATAAGTGTGCACACACAAAGGCACATTTCATTTGCCAGTCTATGGAAATCCTAGTAGTTTGTTACACTGAAAAGTGTGATTGGCTTCATTGGGTGGATAAACCTTTTCTGGAAACCATTAGATTTGAAAGGTGTTAATTAATTAACTCTTGTCATTTTATGATTACCATGATATCATCACATGACAATAAAATCAATTGTTATTACAAAGAAGCCCTATCTTTATCAAAGAATGTGAGAGAATGCTTTGACTGAGTATTTGCCCACAAACACTTGACTATAACTGGTTGGAAACATATTTGAAAACATTACACTGAGCAAATTCAATCAAGCCATGTCAATAATGCAGCCAAAAATAGTTGTGCAGACATTTAACTTTGGAGCTGCTTCTGTCATGCTTGTATTTTCAGTATGTTCTAGCTATGTTTACAGCTTGTTATAGCATCTGCATTGTCATGGGCTTTTGAGCAGAAATCTAATCTAAGGGAATTAAGCCATGCTTACAACAGATCTAGTAACAGATCAGTAAAATATCCTTAGTACAGGACCTGCAGGTTATTCCTTATTTCTTTGTTAATTTTAATTTTATTATTGATAACAACAAAAAGCATTATACTTAAATTTCCTCCTTTTCAATCATGTTTTGTACACTGATGCACTTTCTAGTAGCATTGTATGTGATAATATGTGTTTATTACAGGTATATCAATAATTAATATATTTAATCCACAATTATATTAATTAGAATTGCTAAGTGATATCTAAAAATATACAAATGAGAAAAGAGCAATCCCTTGAAATTCATTGGTTTCAGTAGCCACCAAAATAAGGTTTATTTGCCCAGTAAAGCCAAGTCACATGGTTACAATGTGACAAGTATTATCTAGTATAATATTACAAATAAATTAACATTATATTCTCCAGTTTACATACATTTGATTACCTTGTGACTCTCAATTATTAAGCTTATTGATTGAAAATGTAACTTTCATATTTATTAAAACAAAGTTAGTAATGTCTAGTAAGTTTACATATAAAATAGATTTATTATTCCATTTGCCACAGATGTACATTATATTGACTATCTGTTGTATAAACCTTGTTTGCATACTGCAAAGCTACAATTGATATTTAATTACTTTCACAATAGAGAGGGAATTAGTCCTACAGAATAAATAAAGAGGTAGATAGAAAACCAAAAATAGTCATAATGTCACTGTGTCAGGCATATGGTACCCCTAGGCAGATAATACCCCCTACCTCCCATATGTCTAAGCAGATGGTTCCCCCAATAAAAAAGCTTGGTGAAAGCAGTGAGCCTTTGATTTTTTGCAAGTAAATGGTAGTAAAACATTAAAAGTCAATGTAAATAAAGGCTGTGCTGTTTAAGTAAAGGTAAAATAATGATTTTGTAATGAATTTTAGAATTTTTTTGGCAATTTGTTATATTAGACATTGATAGATGATATAAAAGTAAATTTTATCATTGGATGCCAAATAAAACATGTTGCTTTGAAAGATAAACTAATATAGTTGTTGTATTGATATCAAGTGATAGAAATGCATACACATTACATTGTCAGTTCTAGACAAAGTATATTTCTAAAAGATATAGTTGAATATGGTTAGTTGTAGTTAGAAAAAGCAGAAAAAATAACTATCATTGTAAGAGTAAAGCTGGTCAAATTAAATCTCAATAACCACCTCCACCAGCACCTCCTGAGGCTGCTCATTAAAAAGGAGCAGTTGAGAAATTGGGTACCTCTGTCTCAATGTCATTCCATCCTGGTTAGCAAGTGTGCACATATTATAGGGAGTGATGCTTTTCAGTCTGAAGGGCCCAAGTATTTTGTCCCAGAGTATCCTTGGTGAGTCTGCCTCCTAGCATTGTTATGATGACGTACGACAATGTTAATGTTTGGGCGGAATGTTAACATTTGATCGTACTCATATAATTCCGTATTAGGATGTGATCTAAATAGTTGTATTCTTTTGAAAGAGAATAGGATAGTCGGTGGCTATAAAAAGCACCGATATTCTATGTCTCGAGGGAAGTTGGGAAGAAGGGAGGGCCTTTCTTTCATTTTTGTTTTTATATTGTAGAGTTTACAATAAGCATTGTAGGCCTTGGCCATGGGGCAACCTTGGATGGAGGGAGAGGCAGTAGAAAGATTGTTTCTCGTGGCAGGGGATCTAATCTGGCACTCCTGAGCCCTGTGAATGTTGACCAGAGAAGCAGCACAATTCCTGAGCAAAGTCTCAGCCCTTTCTTCCATCTGCTCTGCAATGTCATTTGGTTCTCCTAGGGATGCTTCATTGTCTTGATCCACGTTATGAATAACTCTTGGCTCCAATCTATGCATGAGCATAAAGGGAGAAAATCCAGTTGAAGGGCTGGCTTTCTTGTTAAGAGCCATAGAAGCAGCTTCTAGCTTCTTAACCCAGTCAGGCAGGTTAGCATGGCAGATTCTCTCCAGTTGATGCTTGAGTGTTTGGTTAGTCCTTTCTGCTTGTCCATTTGTCCTTGGTGTGTAAGAGGCAGTGAGTCAATGCTCAACTCCAAGATCCCTAAGCTTTCCATTGACAAGCTCATTACAGAATTTCCTGCCCTGGTCAGTGAGGATGATCCTAGGAGAACCCCATCTAGCCAAACAACTCTCAAGAAACTCCCAGACCAACTGAGCAGATTTATAGGGTAAGTCACAGGTTTCAGCCCATTTGGTGTTGAGGTTGGTGATGATGAAAACATAGGAACTCCCTCTTAAACTCATTGTTAATCATTTTTAAGAAAAATAATTAATTGGCCCTTTCTGCACCAAAAGGTCCCTCAGGATCTGCCCCACTTTTGGTGTAGGCTACCAAAATAAGGGCAGATCCCTTTGCAATTTGATAATATTTTTGTATTATTAGCTGATTTCCATTGTCATACATCATCATAACAGTCATGAGGTGGAGCACTTGCAGTTAACTGGCAGGAGGGGCAGCAGTTGATGAACTTGGTAACATGCTTGTGAAGATCCTTAATATAAACCTCTTTCTCAATGGCCTTGATTGTGGCATTTCAATACCAATGACCCACAGCATCAGGGCAGTCAGAGTGGAATCTACCAATGGCCCCCCTGAAGTTTTTGAGTAAGATAACCTTGCGATGCTCAGGGTGAAGCTGGTCAGGCTTGCAGTAGAGGACCCAATTGTTGACAAAAAAGAGTGGAGCATACCTATGAATGTTTTTTTTTGGCTCTTGGTCACACCAGGCATAAACTTGGATAATGGATCAGCAGAGTCATGATAGAGGAAACACTTAGCATATTGAGCAGCATCCATTTTGAGGCAAAGGTAATGAATGTTAAAAAGATCACTTAAAGGTAAGTTATTGATAAACTATGGCTGGGAAAAAGCAGAAAATTAAAGACTTTATTCTTTTGTAAAGCGAATAATACCAGAAACAAACTAGAGTAAACAAAAGGAAGTAGTACTCTGCAGGGAGCTTTGATAAGGGTGTTTTACTGCTTTGTTTACTGCAAAAATTTTAAAAATAAAAATTTTTATAATCACCAATTAAACAACCAAATGATAATTAGCAGATTAACATGGGACAGCACAGATATTATTTCAAGCAGTGTAATCAGCTATGGCAATAATTGTTTAATTTAATGATTATATTAACTGATTTATATATTACACATTATTTAAACACTCTAATACTAGAATGCTTATATATCTATTACCTTATGACGTGATATTGTCTTTATAATAGTCAAACAAATTAGAATATATTTAGTTAATCATCCATTTTGGTTTTCTTATTAAGGCTTAAGCATAATATAACCATTCTTTAGATGTGTACAATTGTATTCATTTTAGTATACCATTTAATAGCACTATCATGTTTGTTTGCATAATCTTTATATGAGTTTAAATGGATACAGCTAAATAATCTACAGTATTATTGCAAGTCAATTAACATTTGAAGTCTCCAAGGCTTGCTACTCTATAGTTTTAACTAATCTTTGCTAAAGGTGCACAACCATCTGAATGAATGTAACTTTTTATATTAATTATAACTATTATTATACATGTTATTAATACAACTACATTTTACATAATAGCCCTTAGCCAGAGCTATTCAAATATATAAACCCCATGTTTTAACAATGCCTATATTGTAAGGAATACATGGAAAACAAAGATATTAATATCATTAAGACAGACTATAGTTTTACAACATATTTCGTATGAATAACTTACAAATATAGTAAAAGTAACTATAGTCATTTACATGGATACATTATTTCTAAGTACTAGCAAACATATTAGGCTGATCCTGGCTGACAATTCTAAAAAATATTTGGGGGTCCCCTATGCCTGGGGATTCATATGCCTGTCACACTGGCAGGATTGCCAATGTCCCCCTGTATCAGGTCCTGAAGGCCCACCATGATCTGTGGGTGTAACACTGTAATTGAAAGAAGCTATAAATTTAAGCAACAATAGTACACATTGTTCTCTATCAAATAATATGTTTATGGCATATATTGCTTTATTAGTTAAAAAGATATTATAAATTGAAGAGCAATATGCTATTGTAACAATTCTTTTGGCTGATCTTTGAATAAACTTTTCTTCTTACAAAACATGTTTTACCCTTAACCAATCCACTTTACATTGTGCACACTATTATATTTGCTGTATCTTGTTAATATCCAACTTTTATTTTGTTAAAATTGTAACTATGAAGCTAATCTTGTTTTAGAGAACATCTAAAATTATCAGCACTCAATTGTAGGAAATCACTTTAATATATTGCTTCAGAACAAGCTATAAACTATTCAACTAAATCATTAATCACCAATAATAATTATACTAATCTATTCAAGAGAGTTGGAGGTTGTCCAGTACTGTTATCACCCACCACCCATCAGACAATTATTTATAAGTCTACTTCTGGAGCTAATAACCCTGCAAATAATGCTAAAAGGATACTTTAAAAATGTAGAATTAAATGTCAGTGTTTAAATAATCCAAAGTGCTTTAATAAATGTATATCCAAGATCTTTAAAAAGAAAAATAGGCTATTTCTTTATGCTCATTATTGGCATCTTTGGCTTTAGTGTGCAAAAGTGATATGAATCATTGTTATGATGACGTAGCAGTTGTTAACATTTATTGGCAACTATAAAAATAGGCAATATTTCTAGGTTGCGAGAGAATTTTTCTTTAGGAAATATTTTAATGTTATAATAACATATATTAAAAGAATTATTGTAAAAAAACCCCCCCAAGTTTATGATAGAATTGTGTGAATTAAAAAACAGCAGCAGCAAATGGTACAGAAAAAAGAAAAGGAAAGCTTGCACTTATAGATACAGAGCAAGAAAGAGAAGAAAATAATGTGAATTTGAGAAAGAAGCAACAGAGAGTGGGACAAACGATGGCAAAGAAAAGCTTGCATTTATCGCACAGAGCAACAAGGCAAAGTAATTATGCAAATTTGTGAAAGAAACAGCAGAGAGCAACACAAATAATAATATATAGAACGTAGAGTAGAATTAAAAAAAGAAATGAGCTGCTGGATGGAATTAAATAAAGAAATGAAGCCTATGATGGAATTAAAAAATAAGCTCAAAGGGTCAAAAAGCACACTTGTTTATTTCTGTAATGGCCATAAATTCCGCGACATCATACTAATTGAGCAAGATAACGATCTGGTAGCATAAACCAAATGAATAATGCATATCTATATATTTTACACCATTGACGTCTTGCTGCTCTCTTCAGGTTCATTGCTTTATTGGCTTACACTAACAACAGTTTACAAACACATCAATTCTACTAGCATTGATGTCAGAAAAGTTGGGCTACTTCATGGTCAGATATGTCTCTATTTGATGGTCTATTACAGACTCGTCATCTTTTTCTACCCACTGACCGTTGTGCTCCTTTTAATCCGAGCTCGGGTTTCATCAGCATACCGCTTAAAAACAGCAAGTGCATCCTGATGTATTCGATTAGCAACTACTGGGTCTGTGCGTGCTTTGAATGCATCGGGGTCATCCATGTTATCCTCTGCATCATCATCAATAATATCCAGTCCTCCAGACGCCAGAGCAAATAGACTATTCGCAGACGAGATCCAAGTTCCTCGAGCAGCGGAATTAACGTCCAGATTTGGGTTGTCGAAAATAGCATTGCGCAATTGACGAACCAAGTTTCCCAAGTCAATATACCACTTTGATTCCTCATCTGAAGCGGTATGATTTGAGCTGTAAATTTCGGCCAAAAGACCCAGAAGCGATTTATCCGATTGCATCCTAAGCACCTTGGATTCAATAGCCTCGTCAACACCCGCATTCCAGTACGATATCCTTCGCGACTCGTTCCTTGTCCGTTTGCGGTGCTTTATAGTGACTCCCCAAACGCCAAGCCAGATAAGAAGATACAAGAATGACTCCATGTCGTCGACTGGTGTACGTGGAATGTCTGCTTTCCGAAGGTTGTTTACGCTCATAAACGGTAGTGTCCCTGTGCAGATTGGACGGTAGTCACGCTTAGCTGCTGTCGAATCCGCCGCATTGTCAAAATCAATCAGCACTCCATGGATATTGCCATCGGAATCATGCTGGAACAGAATATTGTTCTCGGATATGTCGCGGTGGAGGATGCCGCAGTTGTCGAATACTGCCTTGTGGGCCCGGACCGCATCGTGCATTACCAGAATCAGCTCAGGGATACTGGGAATGTCCCGCAGACGTTTTCCAATAGGCGTCATTGCCATGCGATTGTGCGAGTAGTAGCTGTAATCGCTAGGATCATCGCCAGCTGGACGCAGTTGTTTACTCAGCTCGCCAAGAAACAAATCGGTCGTATCGTCGACAGAAGCACCATCAACATCCAGACGCACGGGACCACCAGCAACCAATGTCCGTAGGTTGTTTCGGTATTCTGGTTTCTGATCCAACATCCGGCGAATTCTGGCTAGGAAAGCAATTTCGCCGTGCTCTCCAGTGTTATCATCGCCGCCATTCTTGCGCCTAACAAATGACCATGTATCCTTTATCAGCACTTCGGGTCCAACAGGGTCCTTTGGCGTCGGTCTCTTCGACGAGGCTGGGAAGCAGCGCGTATGACGCCCAAAAAGGTGGCTCGCAGCAATATATACACTGTCAAAGTAGTATGTTGTAGACAATGCGGTTGGTTGCTGGCCGGCGTCATCGGTGCCAACTGCAAGGCGTGGAACATCGATCTCCCAGCAATCGAGATCCTTGAGCCACCTGACCGACGGATCGAAACCCAGCTGCCGCCAGTCACACATCGACCAATCGACCAGCAACTGGATATATTCCCTGCGTCCTTTTTCTGTGCTGGTGTCCATTTCGTGCGATGCCAGCGCTCCGCCACTAGTAAGAACACACACACGAACCCGGGTATCGCAGGCAGTGATACCCCACATAAAGCGGCGGTCGCACTGTTTGGCGTACACCTGTCGTGTGTACAAAAAGAGCTGCTTAAATGCCTGAACCGTGTTGGCATCCAGCTTTTCGTCTTGTTCATCGGCCGTAGACAGCGCAGCACCGGCAGCCGATTCTGCTGCTGCTTTTGATGCGCTTGCTTTTGCTTCAATAACTGCAAACTGCTCGTTGTTGTATGGTCTTCCTTCGACCAGTGCAGCATCTGCATCCATTTTACTGACAGCCAGTCCGATATCCGACCTCGTCATATCGTCAGTCCCAAAGGATTTGACGTCTGCATGCTCATATGGCAGAATCAGCCGTGGTGGCCCAACAACACCGCTTGGTGTCTTTCCTTGTGCAGTGTCGCCCAGATGGTATCGGATAAACTGTGCAACAAAGAGATGGAAGGCCTGCATCGGCCTGTACATCTGCCGCTCGGGTCTATCACCACCGTTTGTCCAGTAGTCGTGCATGATCCACGTTTTCAGGCCGTTAAACCAATAGTCTAACCGATGAGTGTGCTGTGCGTATGCCTCGTCGTTCTGCAGTTTGGCCCGTGACTTGCCAATTGCTTTGTGTATCGCACGGTCGCTTTTTGAAATGCTATGTTTAGCCAATTGGAAACTCTTGAGAGACTGAGATGCTAGCCGTGCACTCCGTCGAGGCTGTGGCTGATGCTGAAGCTGGGGTACCAGACGTAGCTCCAGATCGGCAGCTATATGCTTGCCTATGGACATTGCCAGCGATGCTCTGCTCTTACTAGCTGGCCGTGCAAGCTTTAGCACATCTTGAATATTTGTGCGCAGCATCTTTTGGACTTGGTATCCTGCCTCCATGTCGCGTTGCGTCTTTAGAATAACTGAATGGGTTCCACGGTTAGACAGAGAGTGCAGGCCTGATGACCGTGAAAACAGCTGTGCCGATTGCTGCTGTGCCGATTTTTGTGAGCGTGCCGCTGTGGGACTGGCCAAGTTATCGACATACCTTCCTAGCATGCATGCAATTACTTAGTGTTATGTCTGTTTGTTTATATGACCATGGGTAGTGTCGGGCTAACTCTTCGTAAGTGCCTACCTTTCTTTGCCCGCTTGGCTGTATACTCGACATCCGCATCTCCCCTCCCGCCAGTTGCACGATTCTTTGGTGTTTGGAGTCTACAATCGATGGGTTGTTCAGCAATGTTGATGTTCTCATTCTCAACCTCATTCTCTGCATTGCTGCGATGGCGCTTGTTCGTAGCATTCTTTGGCAGCAATTGCCTAGCCGCTGTGCCTGTCATTGCCTTTTGGCTAATACGCTTTGTAGTCATAGCAAGTAATATAACTGACAAGGAAATATGAAAAATGCAGAATAAGAAGCGAATTTCACAAAGGGGGATAAAGAGAAAAGTGTAACAGAACTTAAAAGCCGGTTTGTTTACAATAACGAATAGGCTGTTTTCTATAACCAGTGATCAGATCGATAATCGGATTACCGTGGCATGGTGTTGCGATGAATGGTGCTGGAAATAAACGTGCTTTTTTGCGTGGGGATGAATGAGTGAATGAATTAGAGTGAATGGAATTTTGTTTTCGTGCCTCCGCCATTGCGATCTTTAGTTTTTTGTGATGGTTGGTTTTTTCTCTTTCGTGTATTAGTAAACTAGTTTTTATTTTTAGCTCATTGAATTCAGTGGATCCGGGGCTACCGAACGGTGTGTTGTTTATATTGTTTAGACTACAAAATGTATTTGGCCGCATTCTGAATTCCAAACGCCTCAAGCTGGGATAATCACAGCTTATTTATTATGCCGGCAAGTTCACTTCTCATCTCATTTTCTCCACAGTATTTATAAACATGTGTTTCAATGGGGTTTCAAGTGGAATATAAAAACTATGTTGTTTACTATAAGGAAACCTTATGAAAACTACTATTCAGGACAAGCCGTTGGTTTTATACTTAAGAGATCATTGTCATGAACAGCTTATAACCTTTGTAGTGTGATTGTCGAGGAATGATAAGTGTCAGACGCCGATCTCCGGTCCTCACTCATTGCTCAGCAACACATGTCGTTATTTTGTCAAAAAAGTGGTTTCAAATTGTCAGAAAAAGATTTTTTGGCTTTAGGTATTCCGTAGAACAAAGTTTTTAGACATAATGCTTCTTTTGTAGGATAATTACATATTTTGCAGACATACCATTGATGCCATGTTGTTCACATAAAAGCTAACCAACGATTGATGCTAATACTAGTTCTTTCTTAAACTATCCCCACACACATTACTACCATTTCCATCCCCAAGCATTCATCTATTTCATTATTCTATTCACATCTACAATCATTATCATACATCTTGTCCTAACCTTGCCCCCTTTTCCAATTTCCAATCACCCTTTTCATTTATTTACCATTGTCCACTATCTCCACCCCTTTCACACTTTCTCATCAATTACATCTGCAATTACACACATCATTCTCATTATTCCACTCTCCACAACTACTTTCACTTTATCCTTACTACCCCATCAATAACACCTATTCTCCTTATTCCCTGCACACTGTTTACATCATTCCACTCACTTTATTTACATTTATTGTGCATTCTTCGCACCTTACTTTATATCACATAGGAACTCCCTCTTAAACTCATTTTTAATTATTATATTAAAAATAATTAATGGGCCATTTCTGCACCGAAACCTCCCTCGGGATCCGCCCCCACTTTCGGTGCAAGCTACC
>JANBTT010000223.1:0-16875 GCA_027578915.1 Coemansia sp. RSA 1200 | reverse complement strand
GCTGACGCATGGAGTGCGAAGGCTCTTTGGAAGGTTGCTACATCTTCCTCTGAGCTCACTGCCAATGCAATATCATCTGCAAATGCTATTGTTCTAAAATCATACTCTTCTAGTGGTAGTCCCTTAAGGTTTTTGCGCAAGTAGCACAGCAGCGGTTCAGCAACCACATTATACAACAGTGATGACAGTGGATCTCCTTGCCGCAATCCTTGCCAGACTTGTTTGAATATTGAAATAATTGGTTTGTGTTTATTGTTTATTTCTATTGAATTATATTTCATAATAGATGGATTTTATTTAAAAGTATGATTGTTTACATTGTTTTCAGTGTAATTGCATTTTAAAACATTACAAACATTTTGTATCATTGCATTTGAAAAATAAAAACCCATGGAATAAAATAACAGACAAAATGCAAAAGAAATGTACCAACAACGTCATGTTGAATGTGTTTGAAACCTGCGTCAATTCAATTTTCCACACTTTGATGTTATGCAATAATAAACATCATTGTTTTTAGATACTGATATCAGCTGTTTGTTTTGATTTTTTTTACAAAAAAACAGGTTTTATTTCTTTGTAAATGATGAAACTGCAATTTTACAATTGTTTTAAAAGAATAAATGTATTTATCAGCCAAAGTCACTGGAAATGTAGAAGATTCTAATAGAATAGAAAACTGTTTACCATTGTTGACAATGTATCGGCTTACAACATTTGGTAAGTGATTCTTTTGTCTCCACATTTTCTATTTATTATTTTATTAATAAAACCATTCTTTTATCTTTTATTATGAGCAGTTTTTCTACACTGGAAACCTCCCTGCAATCCATGTATTGGAGGGAGGAATATAAGGACAAATTGAATACACTAGTTAAACAGACACATGCAGTAGTTACACATGTATACCAGTTTTCTAAATATTTATTTATACAGGAATTAGATAATGATTCCACTTTCAATCCCCCTTTTTATTTTACTAAATCATTTTTTAAAGAGGCATTTCTCTTCCTGACAACCAGAAATGAGAAAAACACAACTAATTCTGATATTGCTGGCATCTGCACTCTCATTAGGCAACATTTGGATTCATATATCAAGTTAGCAAACTTTACCCAAGTAGATTTAAAAAATGCTGGCAACATTGCTGGCTACAAGGGAGAAAAGATAGCCAAATCCTACCACAAAACTATCTCAAATTTTAACAGCCAGCTTAAATGTGTGATACACAACTTAGTTTTGATGTTGTATTTCCCCAGGATTGGTGCTGCTTTAAATCCAGAACAGAAGAGACAGATGTTAGCAGCAGAAAAGGAGACAGAATACAAGGTTAAAAATGCAGTTCAGCAGAGATATCCAACATATAATTGATATGTTGGAACCAGTTCTTACATCATATCCAGACAACTACACATTTGATAAAGACAGCATTTGGTATGATATGGTTGTGAATCCATATATGCATTTCCATGCATTTTATAACCTGGCAAAAGTGTGTGAGAAACACAGTGTTTCTAATTTCAATTGTTTTCCATTGTGCTGACAATTTATTCCATGTCATATGCATATTGATTTGGATATTTTGGTTACCAAAATCCTTGGAGGAACACCAAATCACAGATTACCACCAGAGGATATATAGGGACATGTTGTTGACATGACAACAGATCCATTTGTGAAACAGAACAATTGGGTTTTTTTTGGTTCAATTGAAACAGATGGTGTATTAGTTTCAATTTTAAAGGAGAACATACATACGGATAATAGCAACAGAAGCAGCAAACAGTGCCTGCCAGATGTCAGCAACAATGACATTGATTCAGAATCAGATGACATAATATTTCCATATATTCATGATTTATCAGCAGAACAATTAAACTCTTTTATGGGAAAAGCAGTTTTAATTGATCCAGGGCGAATGGATCTATTGTTTTGTATGCACAAAAACAGCACAGTACAAAACAAAAACATCTGTAGATACACATTGCCACAGCAGAACAAGGAAAGGCAGCTTAGACATTATCACAACATCCAGCAGCAAATAAAAAAGGAATTTCCTGGAAATGCCATACAGGAAGCAGAGAATTGCTTATCAAATTTCAACAGTCAGACAGTTGATATTCACAGATACATTGAATATTTACAAGTGCATGCATGTGAATGGGATCTATTATTTCATTTTTATTCAGATACAGACAACACACACATTTTCTAGCCACCAGGTGCACAGACAATATCAGGCACCAGACCCTGCATGGTCAAAAACAATGGCTAGAAAAATGCAAAACTTTTCTGAGTGAAAAAATCCGATTTATTTTCCTCATCCTGAGCATAAACCGCATGTTGCAGGGGGAAACGCAAATATATTTGCAGAATATCTGCCGCAGACGATGATAATTTGCTTGCTGAACCACCATCCCCACAAGCCCAATCGAAGCCAAAATCCCATCGTAGACAGAGAAAAACATGTATTAAGGCACCAACGGTGAGGCAGAACAAACTTGACCTCATTAAACACATTGCACACAATTTTCCTCTGCATTGCAAGCTGCATCTCAATGCTTTTATCAACCAGGAGAAGGCCAATGCTAGGCTTGCACACTCATTAAGGTCGAAATTTGGGAATGATACTGTTCTAATTTTAGGCAACTGGTCTGTGCCCAAAAATCGCTTTCATCAGCCAACCAGGGGAATTGGTATGAGAATGATGCTTAAAAAATGGCTTTCAGGTGTTTTTGTTGGACAAATATCTCACATCCAAAACATGCCCAGCATGTGGGGAAAAAAGTTTGGAAAACTTTAAAACTGCTCCCAATCCGCAGCCTTTTATGCGCAAGAAGAGAGAGACTGACATGGTACATGGGCTTTTGCACTGTACTAGCAAAACATGCAAATGGTCTGTTGTTTGCAATGGTGAAGCCACAACCTGGTACAAGATGTGGAATCGTGATCTTGCTTCTGTGCTTAACTTCAGGTCTATTCTATTCAGTTTGCGTGAAAATGGCACAATCCCCATTGTTTTAGGCATCCTGACCAACAAACAGGTGATCAGAGCTCTGTTTCAGCTTCAAACCAGCCGTCAACATCTAAACGCCAGCGAAATGGATGACTATTTGCTGCATATCGTTTATTTCCACATAATTTCAGCTGCAGTTATTGCTGCAGTAAGATGTTACCTAATAGTCTTTTCCACCTGTTTCAAATTGGTTTAGATTAAGGTGCAAAAAGCTTGTGTTACTTTAATACCAAAGGTAGGTTTTCATATGGAATTGATACATGCGATGTTTTATGTCTTTATTGCACTGTTTTTCATTTAAAATGTAAACATAATACTAAACATGCGATTGTTTCTTTTCTCTGTGCTTCTTTTCTTCTTCTTCCATGCCTTGTCTTTTACAACAAACACGATCCGCTCACACAGCAAAAACATATCGCATGTAATACACCGATTTGTGTTTAGGGTGGAAAAATGACACGGTCGTTAGACGGGATATTGTTCCAAATCCATGGTAAGAACCTGAGAGCTATTCAGCATCTGATCGCGGTATATCCCAACCAACGAGTGAGCACGCTCAAACAAGGCCTGCTTGAGCGAGATGACTATAAACTGAAAGTCCGTGCTGGCATGCGTCACAGGTTGGGCCATTGCGCTGACAGACATCTCCTCATTAATAGTCTTTCTGATACGAGCGCTTTGACGCAGAGAATAGGGCGACGCGCCTGCATCTTCAGCAGTAGCCATCTCTGCATCATCTTCCGGACCTTCATTATCTGCCAAGGAGCGTGCATGCTCACGCAGGTAATTGGCCAGCTTTGCGACGTTAGCAAGATCAAGCGCAGCATCAACCTCATCCAGTACAAAGAACGGAGCCGGGCGGAATGTCTGAAGCGAAAACAGCAATGCCAATGCAGCAACGGTTTTCTCACCGCCGCTAAGCTGGTCCATGTCCCTGAAGCGCTTGAGTGGAGGCATTGCGTGGTATTTTACGCCAGCAAGATAAGGCGAATCCGGATCCTCGAGCGCAAGATATGCCGTTCCTCCCAAGGGAAACAGCGGACTCTGAGTGAGCGCCTTGTACGCGTGGTCAATCGCTGTGGACAAGTGATTATAACAGCGCATAAACAAGTCATGGCGCCTTTTGCGCACTGTCTGGAACGTCGATTTGGCGTCTTTTGCTTCCTGGCGAGCAGCGTTGTGTTCAAACTCAATCTCGTTGAGGCGCGTCCGGGCCGCTTCAAGCCGTTCACGTGCGTGTGGGTTTGGATTCAGCGCATCGATCTCGGTAGACAACTGCGAAATGTCTTCAACAAATTTCTGGTCGACTGCGGCAGGCAAACCAGACTTAGCCTGCTGTGGAAGTGACGAGTAGTCAGCGACAATATCATTGGCGTCCTCAAGACTAATAGCCGAGCTCTGAGTAGCGTCGCCCAAAGAAAGCTGCGACATGTAAGATTCGGCGAGCTGCGATCCAATGCTAGCCCCATTGCCAGCTTCCAAAGCCAGCGCTTGCAAAGATCCACTGACCAGCGGCAGCGGGATGTCTTCTATCTTGCACCGGCGAAGAACGGCAGCTTTCTCTGCCGCTGCGCGCTCAAGATCGGTTGTCTTTGCCAAAAGCTCCTTGCTTATTGCGTCAACCTCCTTTTGTCCCTGCTCCAGGTTGTGTCGGGCAGAATGCACACTCTCGGTCGCATCACCATATTTGCTTTTCAAGTCCGCCAGTCCTGTACGCAAAGTTGCAATCTGCGCAACAAGCCCAGCCATCTCGTGCTGCTCTCTGTTCATATCAGAATCAAGACCAGCCAATAGACGCCCATCAGACTCTAGCGTCTCCAATAGCTTGTTGAGCTTAGCTGTGGCCTGCTCTAGCTGTTGCTTCTCAAACTCAAGCTGACTATTTAGACGTGATAGCTGCGTTGTGAACTGCAAGCGGCGCTCATCTGCGGCCTCAGTGGCAGGAAGAAGCTGATTCTCAAACACCTCAAGGCTCTCAATGCCGAGCTGCTGGCAGAAACCAGCAAATATAGGCTGGGCGGCAGAACGGATGCGCTCGCTGATGGCTTCGCGCTCGGACCGTGCATGTTCTAGCTCGTCTGCTGCCTGGGAACAGACAGGCTCGCACTGGCTGATCAACGATTCGAGATGTTTACGTTCCGTAACAACAGCCTGAATCTTCCGGGCCAACGAGTCCACAGTCTCTCGCGAAACACGATGCTTAGTCTGCAGCCCAGCAAGGCGGTCGCCAAGCACATCGTCTTTTCCTACCTTGCGACGCTGGCGTGCAATCTCGTGAAGCTCCTCTGTCAGTCTGTCGCGCGCCTTGCGTAGATTATCCACCGCAGCAGCCTCCCATCTCTGTGCCTGGATCTTGCTGCTGCTGCCACGGCTGCCGGTGCCGCCCGTTATCAAACCGCTGCGGTGGATGATGGAACCATCAATAGAGACTGCCTTGGCGTCGATTCTGCGCTCATAGCACACATACTTTGCCACTGCCATTGTGTCGCAAACCAGCGCGTTTCCGCACGCATGCAGAACTGCTACCTCAACGCTTGGATCAAACTGCATAACGTCTGTTGCCAGTCTTGCACCGTGATGAGCGTTGCGAAGGCTCTCGCTGATGCTTGGAGGACGCAGAGTATCAAGAGGCAGAAACGTGGCTTGGCCAGCACGCTGCTCCTTCATGTAGCTTATGCACTCAATCGCAGTGCTCTGGCTGTCAACAACGATTGCATCCAAATGTCTGCCAAGCACAGTGGCAATCGCCACGTCATACTTGCGCTGTGTTGGCTTACATAGCTCTGCCAGCCTTCCATGGACGCCAGTAAATATCCTCTGCAAGGCACTAACCGTGTCCTTCAGCTTTGCCTCACGAGCAGACTCACGCTGGTCTGCTCGCGCCTGAGATAGATCCTTCAGAACGCCGGCAAGCTTTTCATTTAGCTCGGTTTCAATACGTACAAGCCTGGAGTGCTCTGTCTTTGATGCTTCAGCATCGCGCTTTGCTGTCTGGATCTCCTTCTCGACTGCGCCTACATCGACCTCTGCCTGCTGAAGCTGCTGCTCAAGTGAGTTTTCGGTAGCTACAAGCCCTCCGCATTGTGTCTGAAGTCCGCCAATCTTGTCAGCGGAGCGTCTATACGCCTCTGCAAAAAGCTGGATTTGCCTGTCAAGCACATCCCGGCGATATGTGTCTTCAACGGCAACGCTACGAAGCTCGCCAGAAAGACGGTTATATTCAACCATCACCTCTGAACTGATCTGGCCAGCGCGACGACCGTGTGTCTGCTCTTCAAAGCGCGACTCTGCATCCTTCACGCGCATGTACTCGTTTTCCATTTCACTCACCACAGAGCCTTGACGAGCAACCTCCGCGCGTGCACTGTCGGCATTTTCCTCTATTTGCTTGATTTTGCGCTGCAAATGAGAGACCTTCTCGCCAAGACCGGCAAGATTTGGCTGCCGCGACTCAATCTTTTGCTCAATCAGTTTGATCTGACGTTCCTGTCGGTTCACAGCCTTGTAGGCCTTTGCCTGTGACTTTTGCTGGGATTGGAGTGATGCGTCGAGGCGGGAGCGCTGAGTCGATGCATGGTTGATGGTTTCGCCATGAAGCGAATCCATCTCATTCTTAATTTCGTGGATGCGGGTTTCCGCTACAAACAGCTTGTGCAACATATGCTGCACAGTCAGCTTTGTCCTCAGTTGGACCTTGGTCTCGTAAAGCTCCAGCTCCTTTTTCTGGCTGACAATCGACTGGACCTCTGTCGCTATTGCTCGCTTCTTATTGTAGGCAAACGTCGATTTTTCAGCTGCTGCATCCTGCTGTCTTTCAAGCTCAGCGTATTCATGCTGGAGATCCCAGGACCCGCTGATTTGCTCAATAAGCTTGGTCAGGTCTTTTGGCGACTGGGAGGCAACCGCTTCTACATCGCCTTGGAAAACCAAAAAGTTCTTTGCCTTCACCAGAATATTCTGGCTTTCCAAAGTGTTATTGTATGTCTGCAGAGTAACCACGCGATTGTTTACGCGATACTCGCTGTCGCCAGCAGAAGTGATGCTGCGCTGAAAGACCATAGTGCGCCCAGCATCGTCCTCATAAACGGCCTTGACCCAAGCACGACGCGTGCTCTGGTCACCAGCTTCGTCAATGACACGCCCGCCACATGATTCGACAGTGCGTCCTCGGTAAACCAAATCCTTTATTTGTGTTGAGCGGAGATGCGATGAG
This sequence comes from Coemansia sp. RSA 1200, assembly GCA_027578915.1. NCBI lineage: Eukaryota > Fungi > Kickxellomycota > Kickxellomycetes > Kickxellales > Kickxellaceae > Coemansia > Coemansia sp. RSA 1200. Next base: position 9,646 of record JANBTT010000223.1, on the reverse strand, counting down.
CGCACTCCCAGCACAAAACTGATAGCATCCATGAGATTCGACTTTCCTGCACCGTTGGGCCCGACCACAGCGGTAAAGCTAGAGAATGGGCCGATTACTTGGTGCCCTCGATAGGACTTGAAGTTTTCAACCTCGAGCTGAACTAGATGACCCATGTGAAGATAACAACAAATCAAGCTTTGAAGTAATAGCAATAGCAAAAACTAAAGCAGTTAGACAATTAATTAATAGAGGAGAAGCAAAACGAAGAGAAGAGAAGAGAAAAGAAGAGTTGGTTAGCATTTTACGCCTCTTTCTCTCTTCAGTCCATCCCATTTACTGCATGCTGGAAATGAAAGCAAAGGAATCGATGGATGGATGAACCGCCAAAACGCGTGCACGCTCAGCATACGCGTTTTCGCGTGAAACGGTATTTTGCTCATCATGCTTTGTGATCTTCTTGATTTGATCTCCGCGCGTTCCGATCTGAATCGCATTGCGCTTGGTTCCAAAAGTTGCAAAAGATGCCAACCGCAGAAAGTGCCTTTGTGTAATAGTTTAAAAATAGCTTGTAATAAAGACGGTATTCGAGTATTAAACCCCATCGAAAACTGTCCAAGAAAAGTCCTCTGCTTCGTCTGTGCGTTCCAATGGCTCGTTTAATAGCTTGCGCACCGTTCTGAGACCTCGCAATGCCACACCAGTCGTTGACACCGATACAGATCCAGATAGATGTCAGCCATGCACCGTTAATTAGTGATCGGCTGCCTATTGGGTTGCTAAAGCTTGCGAGTCAGCAGGATGCCAAGTTTTGAAGCCCTATTGACATTGCTTGACATTCCTTCCATAGCCTACCATTGCTACATACGACTATATTTAACTTCTCATGCCCAGCATGTGCGTTTACGTAACGCTTTTTGGCATACGCAATGCTCTTTAGTCAAGTGCTATAGAATGGCGTAAGGCTTTCTGTCATCAGAAAATATCTTTACGTAGCTGGGCTATAAGGCATTACATAAAACATATTGCCATATGCTTTCTTTCCTACAATAAACTTATTTCTTTGCCAGTGTTGTCTTTGTCTCTTTCATTGAAAATAGCAGCCGAGTTGTGCAAAATAAAATAATAGAAATTAATGTGTTCCTTTTCAGCGTCCCTTATTCTGTTACAAGGATTGGAAGGAGTTCACTTTGTGGATAAAGAGTATTGTCTTTGTATTGAAAACGCCAGCAGTCGGTTTTCTTTTCTGTCCTGTCCTTTTCTTTTTCCTATTCTTTTCTCTTCTACTTTCTTTTTCAGGTCTGCATTTACTGCTTTTAGCTTTCATATACAAATAGCGAACATAATACACGCGTGGTTTCAAGTATTCTTTTCTTGCATGTTTTGTACCAATAGGTTAACCACTTTGCACTAAAATACGTTAGAGTCGAAACACTGCCGCTGCTATATTTACAGACAACCTGCGAGTATTATCTATAAATTACCAATACCTAGCTGTAACTTACAATGAACGACGCCGAGAACAGCACACAGGCACCTCCTCCAGAGTATTCCCGCTTGCCCTCACATTCGCGGTCTCGTTCGTTCCAGCAAAGCCAGAATCAACAACGACAACAGTACAAGGAATCCCAGGACCGCTACATGCAGTCTGATCGCCAGAACTATTCGCAGGATGAGGAACGCCAACAGCGCCTTAGATATATGCAGCGCCAGAACAGCTCGCAATATGACGACCGCCAACAAAACAGAGATCGCTCGTATGAAGAGGAACATCAGCATCGTCTTAGATACATGCAGCGCCAGAACAGTACATGGGACGATGATAGTCAGGAGCGCCAGAACAGTACACGGGGTGACGATCGCCAACAGAACAGAGATCGCTCCCAGGAAGAAGAACGTCAGCATCGTCTTAGACACATGCAGCGACAGAACAGCACACGGAACGATGATCAGCAGCAGCATCGAGAACGCCTCCAGGATGACAACCGCCAACAGAACCGGGATCGCTCACAAGAAGAAGAGTACCAACGGCGCCTTCGATATATGCAACACCAAGAGCGCCAGAACGGCACACGGAGTGATGATCGCCAGCAGCATCAAGATCTCTCCCAGGACGAGGAACGCCAACGACGTCTTAGATACATGCAGCACCAGGAGCGCCAGAACCATTTGCAGGAGGAAGAGCGCCGGAGACACCCGCAAGGCGACGATCGCCAGAATCCTCGTCATTACAATGGCCCTCCTCCTCATCAGCGCAGCCAGTCGCAAGCACGACAAATGCACCATGCTCCTCCACCCAACACAATGACCAGGCCTCCTCAGCAATCCCACAAAGATCCTAATAGCAATGCAAGCAAGGAGAAGAGCAGCGAGAAAACTCGCGACCCTTTGCTCATGCCAGTCAGCGTCTCCAATAAGAAGCTCAAAAAGATCCATTACTGGGCAGAGATGATGGACTCCAAGTTCACCTGCTGTTGCATGTTCAAATTTGGTCTAGAGTCACTTATCGGTCTTATCCCCATTATTGGTGACTTTGCAGGTGTTATTGCCTCTCTTATGCTTATAGCATGTATTCGCAGACAATTTGAGCTCCCTGCATTCATTGTATCGCAAATGTTCATCAATATTGCCCTGGACTTTGGTGTTGGCTTGATTCCTATTCTGGGCGACATCGTTGATGTGATGTTCAAAGCAAACATGCGCAACTATAACCTTGTCCAAAAATATGTCAAAGATAAGCAAATGGAAGCAGCGGCCATGCACAACAACCTGGAGGCCGGAATGGCTAATGGATACCGACCGCCTCGCCATCCACAGACAGCTGCATCGTACATTCCACACGTTCCGCTCCAGGTGGGCGCCAAGAGAACTGTGGCCAAAGCAGCAGTGAAAAAGTTTGTCCAGTCAAAGTAGCTTGGTCTAGCAAGCGATCACAATGATGACGTCGTTGTATGCTTAAATCGAGGCCACTAGGTTCTTTCATTTCATTTATCTTTTCTTTTTCCCTTTCTTTTCCTTTCTTCTTATCGGCTTTTTTGTATTTTCGTCTTTTTTCAATCAATTTGGTTTTGAATTTCTAAATGCAGCGCCTCTCACCTTTGTTTGCTCGCCATAGTGCACGCTATTTTTCGCCTCTGCTTTGTAATTCCGTTTACAATTATCAGTCACGGCAGCTTTCTTATATCCTCAGGATCCGCACAGTGGGCTTGTTGGCCGCTTACAGAAAAACGGTCTATAATACCTTTAGCTGTCGCTATTTTTCGTTTTTCCGCAATCCGCAGTCCGCCTCTACAAAAAGGGATTGCTGGTCTTGCGGCACACAGACCGACTCTGCCGATGTGCGATGCGGGAATACACAGTGCAAGGCCATCCAGCCAGTAGGTAGTGACGTGACATACTACGATGTTCTGCTGAGTAGACAAGCCCCATCATTCAATATAGACATGGGACAGCTCCGCCGGAACTTTTTGAAAATACAACAGCTGGTGCATCCAGATAGCTTTTCGCAGATGGGAGACACCGAACGTAGGCTTGCTGAGGCCCAATCTTCGTGGGTCAACCACGCATACGCTACACTGAAGGATCCACTTTTGCGTGCATTCTATATGCTGGAGCTAAAGGGCGAGGCCATTGGAGAAGAGGATCAGATATCGGATCCAGAGCTTTTGATGCAAATCATGGAGCTTCGAGAGGAAATCGAAGCTTCTAAAACAGATACGCAGATTGCAGTCATAAAAGAACGCAACGATTTAAAAACCGCCAATGTGATTGCCAGGCTTTCCGCTGCCTTTGATGCTGAGGATTATGACAGTGCAAAGCAGCTTACACACCATCTTCAGTATCTCCACCGTGTAGCCCAGACCGTACATAACTGGGAGCCCGGAAAGCCTGTAATATTGTCACATTGAGCCAGTGGGTTAAATTACTGTTTTTTGTAGTCCTTTATTTTACATTCCCCAATACCGGGGAATGCTTCCAAATATAATGCTAATGAGAAAAAAAAGGGGAGGGGAGAAACTGCATTTTTCAACCTGGCCAAGTCATCATGCACTTTTTTCCATCTTTTTTCTTTCTTGCTTTTCTTCATTCTCATCATATATTTTTTGCTAATATCAGCCTCCATATACGCTAGATTTATATCGCTACCTTGTCCATATTTGCGACTAGAAGCATCACCGAGTGCATTTTACTGTCACTAGCATCCAGAGGAATAAAACCCCCCTATTTTATAGGATTTTTACATCTGCATTCTCTTTTTTTCTCTTTGTTTCCACTGAATTTGTCGCACAAATTCAAAATGTCAAATAATGAAGGGGAAGCCATTGCAGAGACAGCAGCCTTTGATGGTCGGCATCCAGTTGATACTTCACCGCTGTTACGCACAGGCGCAATTGAAACCACCAACACAGCAGTATCCGAAGAGCCGCAAAGCTCGCTGCGTGCAGGCATCACTTGGCCGTGTCTGGCTAGCGCCGCAATCATATGTATATCGCCGCTTCAGTATGGGTACCATATTGCCGAGCTAAACACGCCAAAGAATATTATTATCAGCTGCAATAAAAATGCTGTGTACAGGTCGTCGTTGCCACTCTGTTTGCCAATGGGCGATGCCATGTACTCTGTATGCACTTCTATATTTGCTATTGGCGGTCTTTTAGGCTCACTCTCGGCCGGATGGATGGCGGAGAGATGGGGTCGGCGCGGTGCGCTTGTTTATAACAACGTATCGTATGTTCTTGGTCCATTGCTAATGGCATTTGCAGTTTCCCCAGTGATGCTTGCTGCAGGGAGGTTTGTTAGTGGCTTTGGTTCCGGTGCGTCTGTTGTTATTGCTCCGCTATATCTGTCTGAAATTGCGCCTATCAAGTACAGAGGGACTCTCAATATGCTGAACCAACTGAGCATTGTTGCAGGTATATTAATGACGCTGGTCATCGGCATGCTTGCAAATTCTGGGCCTTACTGGCGTATAAGCGTGGGCTTTGGCCTTGTACTTGCATGCCTGTATTTACTTTTGTTCACGTTCGCGGTCGAAAGCCCGCGTTACTTATGGTCCCACAACATGTGTGCAGAAGCACGTATTGTGCTGCGCACTCTTCGCCACACATCAAATGTTGAAGATGAGGTTGCTGGATGGCCTGTTCCCTCTATTTCGTCTTCTTCAGGTTATCGGCCACCGAACCAAGTTGCATCCAGCGAAGCTGGAACTACTGAAGGACGATCTTTATCCCAGCAAGAGAGGGGTTTGCTTGGTGCTGGTGCACAAGATGGCACTCCCAAGCCAGGTAGCACGGATTGCGTGGACGGATTGATGGCTGACAATACTAGCAGTCCTAAAGTCACAGTGCTCAACATTTTCCGATTTGCTCAATACCGCAAAGCATGGGTGCTTGTGCTTTTTCTGCATTTTGGACAACAGCTCTCTGGAATCAACACTGTCTTTTACTACTCGTCCTCGGTGCTTGAAAAGATGTTTTCTAGCCATGTCAGCAGCATCCTTACTATGACGATTGGAGTTCTCAATGTTGTTGCAACAGCTTTTGGAATGCTTTTTGTTGATCGTTTTGGACGAAGACCGCTTCTTTTTTCGTCCATGATAGGAATGATTATATCTGTGACTCTCCTTGGGGTTTCCCTTGCCCGAGGCTACGATATAATGGCAGCAGTATCACTTTATCTGGTCGTTGCATCATTTGCACCCGGATACGGCCCAGTCCCATTTTTGCTGGGAACCGAATTTTTCGACGTATTGGCTGCTGGTGCTGGTGGCTCCTGGGCGCTGGCTGCTAACTGGATCGGTACCTTTATCGTGGCTGTCTCATTCTTGCCTGTCGAGAACCTAATAGGCGAGTGGGTGTTTGCTATCTTTGTTGGCGCTCTTTTGTTGTGTGAGGTAGTATTTTACATCTACATTCCTGAAACCAAGGGTCGCCCTATCGAGGAAATTGCAAAGAAGCTTGCCTAGTTTTTTTTTCTTTTCGGTCAGAGTATTATCGCAAGATCGAATTGTTGGTCTTGTTTTAAATGGTTTTGTAGAGACTCTAATTACACATTGTATGCAACTTATAGAAAATGTTTTCTTGAATCGTCTGTGCGGTCTCGATGTCTGCACTAACAAAATTTAGAAAAGACAAGCGTCCTTCTCTCAAAACGCTTAGGGATCTAATCATTTTCAAGGTGGTAGAAATTAAATATCCTGAACCATCTATCCCAACACAAACATTGCCTTCTTTAGAATTATTAATACACCATACGCTTTCATTTCATGCGAGGCCAACTATTTTATTCGTGTAATTTTAGTTTCAACCTACAGGCAAACCAAACCATCTTGCTGACAAGAATGTCGCTTAGATACTATTACATGACTCAAAATAAATTTGACAACCAATCTCCGTTTGCCTAGATCATCTATTCAAATTAACTAATATTCTTTTATTGACATTTCGTTGTCTTTTTATGTGTAATGATGAAAATAAGGGATTGCCACACAACCCGAAATGTTGTTTCTGAAGGGAGGCGATCAATTTACTCAAAATGTACAAATTTATTGTTGGGAATCTGGAAGAATAGCGCATGAGCCAGCACTGCCAAGCACAACATGTAAACAAGGCAAAAATTGACGAGTGTCCTGTTTTTTGATTAATAAAACAAATATCTGGAAGGAGGGTTTTGGATCCTTTCTTTTTCATCGTTTCAGCCTTCCACTATTGGAAAAGAAATAGACAAAACATGACCAATTTCTTTTCCTGACGCAAGTTAAGCTGTCCTTTTTTCTCCATATGATAGTATATTCTTCGCAATGAATGCCATATGACTTTTTGCGCAGAATCGGCAACATATTCACTTCGCCTCAGGGAAGGTTGCAAAGAAATTGTTGGTCTTCTGGCAATTCCTGTTCATCTGCTTTCCTGCAATGCGGAGAGTTGGCAGATACTTGCTTGTCTCCGGCTGACTAGCAGCCTCTACAACAATGTGCAGACAGGACACATTCGGATATCTTCTACATGGATAGCTGGATGGCCTGGCCAAATCTGAATAAACAATAGCCATCTCTTTTTTTCCAGCTAATGCAAAATTTCTTTTTTTTCTTTTTTCAGTCTGTTCAGTCAACTGTGGGGAGGGGAGTTTCCACATTGTTTATCCTTACATCTACGTCAATCTTTTTTGTATTATATATAGCTCTCCTCTGCTGTAACGCGTCATCCCAGAAAGCTACCTTTTCCAGTTCCGCTCAGATTCCTCTATTCAATTCATATTTCTAAATAAGGACCATAAACATACTACGTTCTTTATTGTCCGTGATACCAATTGTTTTATGAATATCCAGGAACGGGCGCTGGGTCTTTATAATTCACTATTGTAAAGCTGGCTTTTTACTTCATAACCCACCCTTTCTCTTTTCTTGGTCTATTGACTCGACTTTCAAGTGTTTGTAGTCGGGAAAACCATATAGCTTCTGTTTTCTTGCCTGTCCTTTGCAGTACCACATACAACGCCGTTGACATATAAATTACAAAGAATGAATACAAGCAGGCTGCCTCATCCTCCTACTGGCGGCAAGAAAAGCAAGCCACAGCCACAGAGGCTCCAGCAACAGCCTGTCAACTATTCCACCGCAGCATATCCCGAGCCAAACTACGCCTACTATACGCATAGAAGCAACGTCAATGCCCACCTCAAACCAGTGACTTACAGCGCGGTTTCAAACAGCTCAGTAATTGTTCAAGCCGGCAACACGGCTGGTCCGGCTCCATCGTCGCATCCACAAAAAGGCGAAGATGGTAATCACAAGCAGCAAAAACATAACCGCCTGTCGGCATACCCAGCCTTTGAGCACAGCACAAGCAAGCAACCACTGACATCATCTGTGCTGGCGTTTAATCCTGCAACAGCACCTGCCAAGCTTCATAGAAAGAAAAAGCACCAAGCAGAGCATATAGATGCGTATCCACCTAGAATTCCCAACAATAGCTCTGTTGCCATGCCTGTTCCTCAGAAAGCAGAGAAGACACATGATGCTCCGTCATACAAACCCAGCCAGCACAATGGGCACGTCACAGCACACCAAAGTATGCCGAATATTGCGTCTGGGCACTACAATAATGAGCATGCCACGGCTGGGATTCTGCCATCAGCCCACAATAGCCAATATGGCACAGTGAATAAAACCAAAGCCCAGGGTCCACAAAGCTGTCTCAAGCCCCCCACCACCACGGCGCCAAGCCAGCACCTGTCCTACAATACGCAGCTAGCACCATACAGTCAGCCGACACATGTAGTCATCTACCAACAACATCAGCCTCATTACAGACCACAATCATCTGTGTATCCACCACCAGTACCAGAACACACAGCCATACACAATACATCCAACAACCTGTCAGCTGTGGCTGCGCCATACATACAACAATACAGTATGTCTGCGCCAGTATCGAAACCACAAGGATTAAACACCACCATTAGCTTTGCGCAGCTGCCACAGCAGGTGCAATATGTCCAATCAATATCCCATAGCATGCCCTATATGGCAGATGATTCCGGTCATCTGCCATATCCTCAGCCAGGATATGGTTCACAGCCCGCTTTCACATTTGCAAGCGAAAGCATGCTATATGGAAAACCGAAAAAACAAGTGCATTTTGCCAAGTAGTTTCAAATTAATAATATTTTTATAACTTTCAGTTGAACAAGCGACTTTTACATTATGAGTATGTGTTGAAAATTATAGTAATGTTGTCTAAGGTTTGAATTGCTTTATTTCGAGGTTAAAACAGAACTAGAACAAGAAAGGAAAAGATCAAACATCACCATCACAAGCATTTATGCTAGTGATCTATAGATATATGCATTAGTCAATAATGTAACTTCAAAGTTAATATTATAACAAATAAATACATGCATTTGGATTAGCTGAGGTTTCTGTTATAATATTGATATAATTTTATCCGGAGATCATGTTATAAATGATTGTCTTTATCTCTTTTTCTTTTCTTAACTACTTTCTTGACAATAATAATTAGTATTTCAACATCCTGCCACTCTAGAACTTCGTAGTAAGCTTGGTGAACGATTCCAATCGTGTGTGTATCTTGGTGCTGAAGAACACAAACACATTTTTTACAATCTAAACAGTGGTAGAATTTTCCGTTCATCCCATGGTGTCTTTTATGAAGAAAAATCCCCATTTCTGACACCCTCAAATTTCCCAGCTCTGAAATCTGTCATTAACAAATGCACATCTGGCACTGATACATTTATTGTTACATTGATTGACGAAACTATCACACAAAAAGATGTAGAAGATGCTGTTCCAGACACAGATATTGCAGACAACATACCTTTAGATGTTGATTTACTCAATACCACAGAGAACGATTACGCTACAGAGTGTCCTAGGAGGGAAGCTGCGATTCGTACATAGGGACTTACTCACCAGATGCTAGAGAATGAAGACTTGAATGACAGCAATATGGTTCTAAGCTGTGCGAGTATTAATGATCCGCTTTCGTAAAAAGCAGCAATGAAGTTCAAGGACTTGTCGAAATGGCAAGAGGCCATTATGGCTGAATTGGAGTCAATTGACAACAACAGAGTGCTTGAGTTTACTCCCAGAACTCCTGGTATGCACATTCTGACCACTCGTTGGGTGTTTGTTACCAAACCATGT
>JANBTT010000222.1:0-17237 GCA_027578915.1 Coemansia sp. RSA 1200 | reverse complement strand
CCACAGGCGATGGTATCCAGCTGTGATTCCAAGACCAGCAAACGCATAATAGGCAATCGCCCAGACAAGCGTCTTTGCGGTAAGCGCGGTTGTTAGGATCCCATAGAGCGCAATAAGAGGCGTTATGGACAGAAGAGACAAATGAACCCAGTGGAGCCTCTTGATGAGAGGCCGCTCGTCAACCGGCATCTTCTCGCGCTTGTAGGAGGGCCGCACTATCTGCATAGCTTGGCTGTTCGGCTCTGCCACCAAGGCCATTGTTATTAATTGATGTTTCTTTTCAAGCGCTGCGCTATATCGGGCTATTGGCCTCGTTTCTCTTGTCCTAAATAAACTTGGGAATAGCTAGCTCTTCCAGGAGAAAGTAAACAAGAAAGGACAAAACAAAAGCAAGTTTAGATACAAAAAACGCCTTACAAAGATTTTGAAGAGAACAAAAGAAAAACGGTCATTTGCTTGCGACCGCCCCTTACATGGAATAGTGGCGTCTTTTATAACCGGGGTCCAGCAAACGATTAGTGGTAGAAATAAGAGGGAACCTGTGGGCATGAAAGAACGGAGCGTGGCAATATAATTCTTTCTCTCTGCCAATGCACTTTTATGCGCTGACAGGTGCTCGTCTCATTTTTGAAAAGCAGGCAACAAATCACAAAAGAGCAATTCTGCCAATCAACAAAAGCCATTGGGGAGGAAAATTGTTCTTGCAGCTCATTCGCGGGTCACATTTGGCATCTGAAATAAAAAGCATCCCACTGGAAACCTCGAATCGTGGGCAAGAAAAGAGGTGAGTTTTTTATCCTTCTGCACTGATCAAAAGCGATTCAACAGATATTGTGCACGTGTCGGAAATTCCGTAAAAAAGTGCCTTTTAAACCCTACGACAAACAGATTGAAACACCATGCCAAGAAAACCCAGCATTAGATACACGGCATGTAATTTGAATCTTACCCAAGCCCACTGCTGCCGCTTCCAGGCTTAAAACTCCTCAACAGCGAGACTAATTAATGATGGTAATATATTATTCTACAACAGAGGGATATGGACACCAATCCTAGGATACTGTGGTTCTGCTCTCCATTTCCTCGACTGGCTCATTTCTTCCACAAAAGATCGCCCATTTTCCCCCAGCTGCTGGCAAAGTCAAGACATGTCTGATGGCGCCGCGACCGGTTGTCAATTTCGATGCCAAATCTTGCGCCATTCCGGGCACAAAAGGCCGCGACACGATCGGCAGCAGCAATGTCGTCTGGACTCACCGCAATGAAGGTTATTGAGGCAAGCTCCACAAGCGAATTCATTACCTCGATCCAGCTTGTTGAAATGAACCGTGTAGTGCATGCGCCATGCAAGATCATATCCTTGAGCGGGTGTTTTGTTGACTTGAGATGGTACACAACGTCAGAGTCGGCAAACGGGGCGTTGAACTGTGGAGACAGCGAGGCACTTACGCGCCGACGCAATGTCGATGTGATGCTGGGGGGCTTTGGCTCGATATGCTTTAAAACAGGAGCGAACTCTAGAATTTGCAGCTGCGGAATGTCTTTTAGTAGAGCCAGACCCACCGAGAATGGGATCTGGAGGTAGGGCATGCGCAGAACACGCATGTTGCGATTTTTGGGGAATACAGTGAACGAATCGAGTGACATTGGTCCAGGAATGCCTTGGACCTCGCCATCCTCATTCTGGCTTTTCTGAAGGTGGTTCTGTTGCTGCTTCAGCGTCGGCCTGTGCTTTATTACGTGAGAGTTTAGCTGCAAAGACAGGCTTTCCGGCCGCTCCATAACGCTACTCGGTCTCCCTCCACTAAATGACAGACGCGATGGGGACATAAGACCGTAGCTCTGAGATTGCTCCTGTATCACATTTCGAAATGCATAGCTTACAGAAAGATGACGAAGCCTCTGCCATTGCGATGCTAGAGCACACAGTCCGCAAGGCGTAAACGCCTGCGCATAGGCAGGCCATCTCTCATATCGGGGTTCTGGTAGCACATAAAGGAACTGCAGATTGGGACATTTGTCTTTCAGTGTTGTCACATACGCATCAGAAATGAATGGCAACTGGAGCTCGACTAGATGGTACCATGGGAGACTGAACAACACGCCAAGAGACATTATGTTGGAATTATCGCTTTTGAAGTCCGGCGAGTGGTTGATGACAAGAGACCCCAGTTTTGGAAAATGGGCTGAACAAAACGGTAGACTGAAGCGGCTGTCGTTCATATTGTGCATGTCCAGACAGATATGCTTGAGTGATGATTGCAATGCGGCATTGCTGGTGATGGCGCGCATATCGGAGTAGACAAGCTGGCTAGCATTTTTGTTGATGGTGTCAAGGATGGTTTGTATGTGTCGTGGCTGGGCGTCGATCAGCCCGACAAATCTGGGCTCAAATATGTCTGATTTAAAAATATATGTTAGATAAGTATACATTGCCACAGCGCCCTGTTCCGATCTTGACATTGCGCCCATTCTAAAGGTGACCCCTACTAAGAACAGCATGCGGTATTTGTAGAAACGCATTTCAGCCTCAGAATCTCGAATATGTTGCGGGAGGCGTCCAATTAACACGTTACGCTTGACAAGCGTTCTACTAAGCTCCCCGGAAAGCGGATGCTCAAATACTTCGCTACATCCAGCCCAGTGAGCCTTTAGGCGATAAATCTGTGCAATCGGAAAAAGCAAAGTGTCTTGCACAGTACGGAGCCAACAGATTGTTTGGGCGTCGGACTCGACGTTGCAGACTTTGGATTCAATCTCAACCACACAGACATTGGGCCAGCCGAGAGACAAACAGTCCTGCACCCAGCTATGTTCTGATTCAACAGTAGTAAAGCATGCAACCACCAGGGCTTCTGCTGTGAAGCGCGTGTCGGCGTGTATTTTGCGGACCAGCTCCATTCCGCCTTTGCTGTACCAATACTGTGCATCAAATACGGGCGAGCCATACCATCGGCTGTCATCAGTATCACTATCAATATCAAAACCATCTGCTGTTGAGTCCGCTATAATGCTGCCTGGTAATGGAGAGCGAAGGCCGCCAGGCGAATACGCTGCTGAAGTTGGCGACAGCGTAACCAAAGAGGATTCTGTTAGCGTTGGCAATATGGGCGATGTGACTGTGGAAAGAGAAAGCGGGGTGGTGCTTCTGCGTCTGAAGCGTGCGCTAAAGGACATCGTAGCCGTCTGCAGCGACTTGCGAAAATAATAATAATAATAATATGGTTTGACAAAGAAGCGTTAGGAGTATATGGAGAGAGCGAGAAAAAAAACAGAAAGTTGTGGAAGAAAAGAAGAAATAAAGTGTACAGGAAACAAGAGCATGGGAAATGGATGTCCTCAAAAGAAAACAGAAGCAAGAAAGCAAAGAGCTCCTCATGTACGACACAGCATTGCAGAACTGGAATGAAAAAAAAAGACAACAGCGGGTCATGTTGGTGAGTGAAAACTCACCCGAAAACCGGCACTATGGCCATTTCTTTCCACACATGCAACTGACTTGGTTTGTGTGGGCTGCACAAGCCGTTGTCAATGTTCTTGATCAAGAACAGCAATGCAAGAAGAGCTTGAAACTTTGGGAAGAGCGCCGCCTCGCTGCAGGGACTGAGCAAGGCGCTGTCTGCGTTAGAGTCAATTTGAATAGAAGAGCAGAAACAGAACCCAGAATAAAGGCTAAACTGTTTATTTTCAATGTAAGACACACCAGACACAACAGTTGTCTCCTCCAACAAACATTTCGCCTATTGAAACCCAAAGTGCACCTATTAAATTGGGCTTTAGGGGTAATGCGGTTTACGTAATGTGTCTTGCTTAAAGATTACAAGCACCTGTATTGTGTAAAAGAATGATAGTCCCTAAGAGTATTTTTCCTTGGCTGGCAAAGCAGATTTGCGTTGTTTATTATGGCTCTGATGTTCGCAGCGGGAGACAACGCTCTTTACGAGACAACACGATTCTCTTGCATGCACTGTTTCTCTCTGCCTTTACGACCCATGCTCTACTTTGCTGCACAAACCGATGCACTTTAAAGCGTTTTGGGAGGGAGGGCGGAAATCGCTAATGAAAAACCACTATTCAACATGATTAGATCTTGGCCCCCAGATACCCGACATTTTCCCAATGGATATTATCGATTCAAAAGCTTAACTGACAACACCCAGCATGCTTGATGTTTTTTGTTTAAAATTATGAAAATACGGGTGGCCTTTTTTTGGGCACAAAATCCGGGTTCAAGCATAAAACGGAAAATTCCACAAGCATCATTGCGCATCACCGCTTGCATACCTTTCTTTCTGTACACGCCATTGCTTACGTGATCTACACTGCCAGCACATGCATGCTGCCCAATGGCTGTTCTAAGAGCTGTCGTTTCCAAAGACAATTTGCAGGATGCCCAAGGTCTGTGTTTATGTGCAGGGCACTTTGGCAATGAAGCCTCAAGCCCGGGACCTTCTTTTACGGGATGATTTCCGATTATTCTTACAAAAAGGCAAGTCCTAAGGCTAAAACCCGGACGATCTTTGATAACCCAAAAAATTGGCTCGGCTTTCCTGTCCTTTGATCCGCCAGAAAAGCAAAATAAGAAAGAAAGAAAGAGAACAACAGTAGATTGATTGCCAGCTTCGTAATGTAACTGACCCATGCGGACGCTAATCCCACTCTGCCTCCTCTCCTTTGCTCTGGCCTTGCGCAACATCTCCTAGCGCTGGGGCTGCGTCAGGAACACAGAGTGCACAACAGTCCGAAAACAACATTGTACAAGTACCGCCCATGGCTCCTCTGGCAGCTCTTTTATCTCTACTTTCACCAACATCCTTGTCTTGTTTTACTAAAGCCGCCATTCCTCCTTCTCCTCGCCACCACCCTTCATTATTACCATCATCCACAGCTGCCGCTCAGGTATCGATAGTAAGTGTCAGCAATGTCACGCTCTCCTGAGCCACACTTCTGCAGCTCTTTCTCCCCTCGTCCATCTGCCTCCAAAACAAAACCCACACCACGCACCATTACCACCCTACCCGACTCTTGCTTTTGTTGTGCAAGTGCGCCAACGACAGCAATAACATTAACATCATCACCATCATCATCAACAGCAGCAGCAACAGAAAGTCCTGCTTCACTCTTCCTGCTGCTCTATCCAGAGAGGGTGCATTGTTGCAATCGTCTCGACTAGTTAGCTAAGCGACTGCTCAACATCTTCTGTCTTTTTTTTTCTTGCCTGCCTCTTTGTCGTCTTCCCCTTCCCATCAACATACTCTATGCTGTGCTTGCCATCTTCTTCTTTATCTGCACCTGCATTCCTGTCTCTCTCTCAGACTGTACCTGTGCTTTCACATTGTGTTTCCCCATACCAAATCGCTGGTGCTCGGAGGTTTTCTCTTGTACGTCCTTTTACAGTTGCGATACCATCGTCGCTGTCCTGGTTTAGAATCTAAAACATCAATCATTTTACGCTGTTGTAGGTGTTGCTTTCTAGCCATATACTAGGACGATCGACTGGCCAACCGCCTTATTTCAGCTCTTGGCTTTTCTGGTTGCGGCCGTGCAGGCTCACCAAAAGTATCTTTGCTAGCCAGCACCGCGGTACCAGTCGAGACTTTGGCGATTCGGTACGTCTTTTCAAAGAGGGAAACCATCTTTGGTGTGGTGGGCTACCTGCATCATTTCATCTCGGCTCTCATTTCCGAGAATCCAGTGTCTTCCGACTAAGGTAAGCTGACGCTATATTTTCCTTTTCTTTTCTTCATTCTTTTTTTTGCTGCTCGCATTGATAAAAAGCCACACATTGTAGAGCCTGTGCTTTACTTTATGCAATGCACCATGTTTTTTCTGGCTGGCAAACACTGTCGTAAAGACTACATGGATGTCGCTTTTCTACCGCCATAGTTCAGAGGGCATGAGCACACAGCACCAGCGTCTTCTTCTCTGTCTGTCTGTCTGCAGCCTACGCCTTTGCGCATCTAGTCCCCTCCCTTTTTCTACACAGACAATGGCTGTCAATAACCAAGCAACCACAAACAAACGACAGGGCAGCAGCGGGCAACAACGGCTTGGCCCTGCTTGCTTACTGTCTGGATCTCGTGGAAAATCCGCCATCTTTTCTGCCCATTTTCCCACACCGCACGCTGATGTCTGTCTTCTGGCACTGTATACAATTGCCCTCTTTCCTCCTCTGTTTGCTGCTAACAGTCGAATGTTGCTTCTTTGTGGCTGAGCTTTGCTGTTCCTGGCTCTCAGCTTGGCATATCTTCCACCACCGCCATTAACACTGCTAAAGACACTCCCGGCAAAGCCAATCCGTTGAGATTGCCAAATGTTTAAAGCCTGTGTTTGGAACTACAGGTAATATTACACCCACACTATTGTGAAGCACAGCGCTTTTTGCAACTGGCGTCTAGCTATTCCGATGTTTTGGGCTATTAGCTATCTTGCTTGTAAGAACGTGTCGGTACTGCAAGACTTGCCTTTATCCGGATCTGACACTAGCATCCGTTTTTTATTTATTTACCTGCGCCTCAAAACACAACACGGGTGAGCAATAAAAGGCAATTGCATGGCACTTGTGTGCAGGTGTGAGAATCGCTGGGATTTCTATTAGGAGGCGTTACATTTGCTATTATTGCTGCTATTGTGTCTCTTGCCAGGATATTATTATACCATGTCCAATTGTCTGGCTATGCTCCTTTCTTTGCTTTCACCTGCTCCGCAAACAGAAAGAGAATAATACAGGCTATAAACTTTAACAGAATATGGCATTTATACACTATTTACAGTGAGTGGACATGGGTTTATATTGCAATAACTAATTCCATCCTCCTTTAGGCACATTGTTTTGGCGCACAACAATGTATCTTCTGATCCGGATAACAGAACATTGGACGTATGCATATACATCTAGTGCAGCAGCTGTCTTTCTCAGCCTAGTGTTTGCCACTAGCCCCGACATTTAGCTTTTTTTTATTTTGGGTAAAGTTGTATTGTAAGCTGGCATCTGCAATCGATACTTTCAACCCTCGCACATATCAGTTCATCTCCCAAATTGTGCCCAGAACTGTAACGCAGCATTATCTCAAGACTGACTAGTTACTCTTTTTCTTTGTGAATACGAGGGCTAACTTTTATAGCCACAAGACGAGATGGTATGGTGCAACAGTCATGCTACATCTGCCCTTGTGCATATGCACTTTTACAACCCTGGAGGCGCTGCTGCTCCTGCTTTTTTTGTCGCTGAAGATATCTATGACCAACAAGCAAAGCGCAAAAATCCTTGATCAAGCCCCAAACAAAAACACCACCTCCCCTTTTTTCGATTGGCGATTGATGTCTTCTTTCTGTAACTGAACACTTGCAGCTGTACATAATTTTCAATACCTGACAAGCTTCAAGCACAAGGCGCAGTGTATCTTATTCTTTACACGGCCTGCTTGCTAGAACATTAATTTCCTTTTATGGGTTTCCATCTTGTTGTCAATGGACCATTGCTTGCCCTTAATTGTTCCGGCGTGTATTGCCCAGCTTCCGGCTATTCTCGCTTGCTTGTATTCGCTTGCTGCGCTTGGGGAGGGCAACGTGTGTGCTGACAATTAGAGTTGCCTCCTAATCCTCCTTGTTTTTTGTTTTACTTTTTTTTTCCTGCCAGGATGGGTCCTCCTCTCTTTGGAATTAGCCACCAGAGAAGCGGCTCCAGAACTTCCTTTTCTTTCTCACTTTTACTCTGTACTTTTCCCTTCCTTCCCTATCTTTCCTCTGCCTGCTTGTTTGCTAACCTATTTGGTAATCCCTACTCTCGAAACTCCATATCCAGCGCTACATCCACAAGCCAAGTCACAGCTATCTGAGTAAAGGTTACTATTTATTCATCCGGGGGGCTATCATCCCTAAAATTACCAAGGATCAATATTATTTGAGCGCCCTAAAAGCCCTTTTCATTTTATCCATTATCCATTTCCCTTCACCCTTTCTCCTAGATCCCGCTGTGCTATCTATCAGCTGGCGCTACTTTGTAATCCACTTGGCCAGTATTATGCGGACCAGACAGTTATTTATCTTGTGTCAGTAGATGCCATCATTTACCTATTTGTCTATTAATCTTGAAACAACCTTCACATACAAAACCTTGCCACTATTGCATCGATTTACACCTGGTAGGTCAGGCTTTGCACGCATCAAGTGACCCCTCTCTCGATCGTGCTTACATAAACAGAAGGAGCCTTTCTGATGGACACCCCTGCCAGCTACGCAGCCTCGGCTCTTCAGCAGCGCTCAACGCCATCAATACCGAATATTTTGGCATACGGTGTGTCGCCACCGTCATTTTCGCCAGCACCAAAACACTTACAAAAGCAGCACCCACAGACCCTGCTATCGACAACAAGCATGCCAAGCCCACTGCAAAGACCGTCGGCTGAAGCAGGTGACAGCCAATGCGGATATTTAGACGGTCAGCAAAGCACAATATCATCGGAAGCTGACTTTGGCAAAGACGATACCTCACAGACGCCCGGTGAGTCTAACGCAAGACGAAGAAATATCAACAGTTCAAAGCGTGCAGCGCAGAACAGAGCTGCTCAGCGAGCCTTCAGACTAAGAAGAGAACGGTATGTCGCTGGCCTTGAAGAAAAGGCACGAAGCTACGACAGGCTGGAGGCCGCATACATAGAGATGCAGCGTGAAAACCTTCAGCTTCGGTCGCGCCTGAACAAGATTCAATCTGAAAACTCGATCCTTCGCACCCATCTGACAGCCGCTGGCATGCACGCATCTTCTCCATCGCCACCAACAGCCTCTACTATGGCACTCGTACCAAGACAGACAGCACCAATTGCCTCTGACAGAGGAACACACCAAGTCGGGTTGCGCCCACAAGCGCCGACACGCCCTCCATCAGAGTCCAGCTACCAGTACTCTGGCCACCAGCAGCCACAGTATTATCGTGCACAGTATCCTCATTACCACCCGCGCCATTATGACCATCCGTCTGCCCCACCCCCTACTACATTCCAGGATAATCCGCAATTCCAGCGTGGCCCGATACATCACCACCACCATAAGTCGACAGTCTACCGCCAGCCAAGCCCTGGCGGAGCGCAGCAGCCATACCATCACCACCACCCACAGCAGCAACATACGATTCACCACCACCAGGCTCGGAGAGAACACTCGCTGCCACAGAATTCTGCTGGGTCGCATTCGCCAGTACTGACAGAGGGACGGCTGCTACGACCCGAGCCAATGCATCCTACAGCATTCGCAAGCCCAGCCGAGCGCACGACATCGCCCGGCGGCATGTGGGATGGCCCAGCAGCTGCTGATCGCGTGTCGTCGCCAGCCGTAGGCGCACCATTGTTTAAGATGCCTGTGAGCTCGGAGACAGCGGCTTCTGGCTCATCCGCCGCCGCCGCCCACATGCTTCCTTCCGTTCGTGAGTTAACGATGTCCATTGGCGCCATGTTACCAACAAGCCCCCATGTCGACCGCGCACTGCCTGCACAGCCGCAATTTCAGGTGGAGGGCACCGCCTCTCGCCAGAAAAGTGGCTGCTCCGAACCAGAGAAACGTCCGTGGTAGCTTTATGTGCTATTTGGGAAGGGCTGCACCTTATGTTATGTGGCAACAAAACACTACAACCCTCATATGTATTAATGATATTTTCTGCACGGCCATTCTGCTGCTGGCTTCGGATAGATTCATCCGGATCGTGTAGGTCCTGCACAACGCTAATAAGCATAGCTCTAATAGCCTAGTATTATATGTGGCGCATGCGCACTGGTGTCAGAATCAATTGAGATAAACGGGTTGTTAATCCCGATTCTCCTTCTTTGTTGTACAAAAGCGAATAGGCATTGTTCGTTTGTTTCTCCCTTTCAATAGACTATCGATAGCAGCCACATTGAAAAAAGCAAAGATTTGAAATAAGGCGCAAACACAGGCAAAGAAATGTCCATGAGCTAGTTAGATTTATTGTCATTGCATCCTAGGAAGTTAAGAATAAAAAAGACATTTATCTAAAAGAGAGATGGATGAATGCAAAATCTAGTCGTCACCCTTCAATGTGAGGAACGTCTTAATAGCATTTTGCAACGCATCAATCTCAGCATCGTAGTTGCTGAGCTTTGCGGCATTTGCCTCACGCACCTCCGCAGGTACTATATCGGTGTATTTCGGTGCGCTGATCTTTGTCTCAAGCCCGCTCTTCAGCTTCAGTGTTTTGGACACTTTGCCCTCGAGCTTTGCAACTTCGCGGTCAATATCAACCTGTCCACGAACAAGCAGATGCATAGCAACCTCATCGTTGATAGAGAAGACGGCACAGCCTGCAGGAGCGCTTTCTCCTGGCTTCAAAGCAGTGATGCTCTGGCAGCCCTTGATCAGAGCCGAAATTCCGTTGGCCTGGGAAGCTGCATGTGCATAGCTTGCTTCGTTCGAGTTGCTAATGTAGAAGGTCGACTTTGACAAAACGTTATAGTCGGCAGCCAGGGAGCGACCGGCTTTGGCAATGTTCATTGCAATCTCAAAGTCCGCCTCGACCTTGCTGTCATCGTAATCGCTGCGCGGTTCTGGGTAGGAGGCAATGCAGATGGAGATAGCACTTTCGCTGCTGCGACGCGGGAGGCGTTGCCAGAGCTCCTCTGTAACAAAGGGCATAAACGGATGGAGGAGCTTCAATCCCTCGTCAAGACAAGTGTACAGCGTCTGCTGTGCCGAGCGACGAGCGCTGGGATCAGCATCTGGCGTTGTGATGGGCTTGATGTATTCGATATACACGTCGCAAAGATCGTACAGCCAGAAGCTGTGGATGGCAGTCGTAGCAGTCATAAGATTCATTTCTGCCATTGCCGCATTTGTATCGCGAGCAGCAATGTTCAGCCTGTGCAGAATCCACTTTTCGGCAAGCGACTCTTTGCCTGTGAGCGTAGCCTCTGCCAACGGCACAAAGCCATCTTCAAGCTTTGAAAGAGCAAAACGAGTGGCATTCCACAACTTGTTGCAGAACTTGCGGTAGCCATCCACACGCTGAATGTCCAGCTTCACGTCAACATTGGCAATCGGGTACGCACACAGGGAGAAGCGAAGTGCATCCGTACCGCACTCAGGAATGCCGCTTGGGAAATCCTTTTTCTGGCCAGCCTTTGCCTTCACAACCTCTTTGGGATCCAAGTTTCCGGCCTCGAGCTTTACATAGAGCTCCTCAAGCGAGATGCCGGTGATGACATCAATAGGATCGATAACGTTCCCCAGCGACTTGGACATCTTGCGGCCGTGAGCGTCGCGGATCATTGCATGGCAGAATACCTTGGAGAATGGCGACTTGCCAGTCAGATAAATGCCGAGCATCACCATGCGCGTAACCCAGAAAAACAGGATGTCCCAGCCGGTTTCCATAAAGGTTGTAGGGAAGAACTT
This sequence comes from Coemansia sp. RSA 1200, assembly GCA_027578915.1. NCBI lineage: Eukaryota > Fungi > Kickxellomycota > Kickxellomycetes > Kickxellales > Kickxellaceae > Coemansia > Coemansia sp. RSA 1200. The sequence continues at coordinate 5,834 of JANBTT010000222.1, read as the reverse complement.
TTCAAAGTCCTCGGTGTTCTCTGGCCAACCCATTACAGCAAACGGCCACAGCCCTGACGAAAACCACGTGTCAAGAACATCTGGGTCCTGCTCAAGCTCAAAGTCAACGTCTGGAAACTTGGCCTTTGCGCGTCTGGTCGCCTCGTCAAGATCCCGGCCGGCAACCCAGAATGCAGTGTCGCAGGGATCGTTCGACTGCCCAACGATATTCACAAAGTAGGCAGGAATGCGATGACCCCACCACAGTTGGCGCGAGATGCACCAGTCCTTGATTCCTTCAAGCCATCTGAACCAGTCCTTCTCAGTTCTGGAAGGCGCAATCTCCAGCTCTCCATCGTGCACGGCCTGTATGGCTGGTTCTGCAAGAGTCTTACACTCAACCCACCATTGCGGTTTCATAAGAGGCTCAATCACATCGCCGGTCATGGAACAGATGGGAATTATCATCGGGTTATCAGTCGTCTCGACATACAGACCCTTTTCCTTGAGATCTTCGACAATCTTTCTGCGCACATGGAAGCGCAGCATGCCCTTGTAGGGCCCAGCATTGTCGTTGTAGGTGCCGTCCTCGTTCAGAATATTGATGAACTGAAGGTTGTTTCGCTTGCCAACCTCCCAGTCGTTAAAGTCGTGAGCGGGGGTGATTTTCACAGCACCAGTTCCGAACTCCATGTCAGCAGCCTCCGCATCGGTGATAATCGGGATGCGGCGGTCGATAAACGGATGCCTGACAAACTTGCCATGAAGGTGCTTGTACCGCTCGTCGTTAGGATTCACAGCAATGGCAGTGTCACCAACCATGGTCTCGACACGGGTAGTGGCAACAATAATACGCTCATCAGAGTCCTCAACCTCGTAGGCAAAATGAACTAACACGCCAAACTCAAATTTCTCCTCAGAAGGGTATCCAGGGACATTCAGCAGCGTTCTGCCCGTAAGTTCCTTTTCTTTGACTTCGAGGTTCGACAGCGTGGTGTTCAGAGCATGGCACCAGTTGACAAGGCGGTTGGAACGATAGATGATCCCGTCGTCAAACAAACGCACAAACGTTTCGCGAGTTGCACGAGTAAGAGTCTCGTCCAAGGTGAACCGCTCCCGAGACCAGTCAAACGAAGTACCTAGGCGCTTCATCTGGTTCAAAATGGTGTGTCCGTATTCATTTTTCCACTCCCAGATCTTGTTGACAAATGCTTCGCGGCCATAGTCATGGCGAGTCTTCTTCTCAAACCTCCACACCTGCTTTTCAACAACAGTCTGGGTGGAAATACCCGCATGGTCGGTTCCGCCGACAAAAAGCGTGGTCAGTCCACGCATACGGTTCCACCGCACGAGTGAGTCCTGGATCGCGACAAACAAGGCGTGTCCTATATGAAGGCGGCCGGTGACGTTGGGAGGAGGCGCGGTGATAACAAATTTGCCCTTGGGGCTAATCTCGCCATTAGGCCCGGTCTTTGGCTCAAAGAACTTTTGTTTCTCCCACCACTCGTACCACGACACCTCGACTGCAGCAGGATCGTAGCTCTCCGCCATGGGCTGGCTCATATCCTTCTTCTCGCCCTTTGGCGTTGTTACAGCCACAGCCACCTTTGGCTTCGGCTTCGTCACCACCGCTTTGACCTCCTTCTCCTTGGACTTTTTTTCCTTCTTTGCGCCAGACTCGGAATCGCCTGTTGCCTTCTGTTGGTTCTGAGCCGCCTGCTTCTCAAGAAACTTCTTCATCTTCGCCAGACGCTTGGCCTCGTTCTTTTCTTTGTTCTTACTATTCGGTACCGAGCCCAAGGGGGTTTCCGGCGCCGGTGTTCCAGCGGAAGGGCTGACCACAGACCCAGAACTATCCACGGCATTGTCAGAAGCAATGACTTGTGACTTGTTTTCAGACGACATTCTTGAATTCGGAAGATTTGAAAATAGCTTTGACCAAAAAAAAAAAAAAAGAAGACCAGTACTAGTTGTAGAAAAGGGGAAATAGAAAAGCAGCTTGTGGAAACAAGGTTGGTGAGTTGTTTGAAGCTTACTTAGTTCCTGGAGGTTTTTCATTGCTAAAAAATTTTCGAGCTCATTTCATTGGCCTTCTATCTCTTAATGAATCACGATTGAGCCATGTTGAATGATTACAGTCAAACCTAGGTTGTTATAAAGTTGGGCGTGTGTTTCTTATGCATTAATAGAATAATGCCATTGGGGAATAATATCATTGGGGAATAATGCCAAAATTTGGCATGGCGAAAGACCGCAGAAGGCAGACGCCGATTATCGTTGACATATAAAGGAACAGAAAAAACAGAGCCAAAATAATATTAGTATACGTATAACAGTAACAATAGCGCATTTTAACATAACATAATAAACGTTATACAACAAGTACTCACCGCTAAAAGTTTGACGTCGTCCTTATCCCATATAGGGGGATGTATTCCGTCGCAGAATCGTTAGACTGCGGAATAATGACAGTTAATGACTAGTCTGTGCGTCGACGTTGAGCGGGGGACCATCAGGAGGCACCTCGCCATTGTCTGGCACAACTGTATTGTCCCTGTTATGATTGCCGCGTTGGAAATGCTCAGGGACTGCACCGTTTTGCTGGAGACCGTGTGCAATGTGCCGAAAGTTCATTGCTGCTGCTAGGTCGCGATTCAAACAGCGCGGATGCATTAAATCAGACTGTCCGTCAGCCATGCGTCCAATACAGGTAACGTTTTCACAACGCAGGACAGCGTGGCTCGTAATCACTGGCCACATACCTCGACGGTGTGGCCGCGGATTATCTACACGAAGGAACTTCTTTAGTTTACCCGTTTCACAGTACGGGCACATCGTTGAAGTAAGATTACTCATCGATGTGGAGGAGACAGAAAACAAGCTTAACAAGCATGCGTCTCATGCCAATGCCAGGAATCGGGGCATGCCAGCGAACGTTCCTTGCAGACCAGTCACCAAGCACAAGCGTAGTATTCGCACTGAATTTCTGACATAGATTTTTTGCTAGCTGCGACCACATTTGTTTTGTGTTAATAAATGCTGATTGTTGCAACTTGTGATGTAGCAGCTGCTGTGGTGGATTCTCCTTGTGCTCCATTCTGTATGCAACATGCTCAGCTTGGTTAGTTCTGTGTACTTCATGGCGCTGCTGCCTTCTCTGGTGCTGCTGCTGATGCTTCTGGTGTTTCTGCTCACACTGCTGCAACTTCTCTGGAGACAGTGTCTGAGATTCTTGCAGGTCTTTTGCATTCTGCACTTCAATCTGATTAGCATAGTTGTTAATGTCCCTCTCCCAGCCTTGCTTGTGTTGGTACTGCTGATACTCTTGCTGCTGCTGCCGCTGCTGGTGCCAATCTTGATGATACTGCCTTTGCTGCCACTGCCAGTATTCATGTCATTGTTGGCACTGGAACTCTTGTTGCTGCTGCTGGTTTGCACGCCGCTGGCTTTCGCGCTCAGGATTCTGTTGCTGCTGTTCAGTTTCCTGCTGCTGGCATTCTGCAATCTGCTCATAAATCAAATTATCTTTTTCAATAAACTGCTGACTCAGTTGCTGCTCCATTGCAAGATGTTGATGCTGGGACAGAAGAAATGATTGTTGAATATGGTGATTTTATAGAAGCTGCTCATCTCTGATTAACTGCAACTCATGATGCTGCTGTAACTCTAGCTGCTCATGTTCTTGCTGATGATTATTCTGTTGACACTGGTACTGATGCTGATACTGTGCCTTCTGTTGCTTATATTGTAGTTGCTGGTGATGGTCCTCTTGCTTTATTTGTTGAGAAATGCAGTTATTGCTTTGCTTCACCTGGTTTTGATGCTGGCAATCAAGTTATTTCAGTTGTTGGTCATTACAATTTCTCCACCATTCACTTTGCCATGCCTTTTTCTGTGTGTGCTGCAGCTGTTTGCTTCATTGGTGCAGCTTGCCAGGCAAATTGGTCTGCATATTTGCATAGAAGTTGTTGAGAATTGGCCAAACTTCTATGCATGCACAGATGTAGGCAGCAAACCTTGAGATGTCAATGGTGTGACTTGAAAAGTCACTTAAACTATTTTCTGCATTTTTAACCATTGGTGTTTTTATGCAACTGCAAATTTTGTCATAAACCTTAGTTTTAATACATTCTTGTCACTGCCCAGCTGTCATGTGAAATGTAATTGGTACATCTGCAGAACTGTTGTCACCAATTCCTTGAAGGAGCTGACGCTGGCCAGGATCAAGGAAGACAAGTGGGTGGGGAAGATCAGCAATTTCTGTGGGTGACAAGCTATGCAAATATGGAAGTTTGTCCAAATCATTGCTGCTGTCATTGCTTTTGCATTTTCTTGATCCAATTGAATTTTTTCTCCTTTACAATTCCACATGTAATGCCATTTGTAACAACTGTACCAAGAAATCTGTAGCCATTGCATGTATGGAATGGCTTGCAGCCAAGGTTGTAAACCTTGGCCCACATCTTTAGATTTGATATAGAATTCCCTTTTGTTTTGTTAATAATAGCACACAGAATTGTTGTATCAATAGTCACATGTTTTGGAATCCACTCTGTTCGCAGAGGGAAGCATTGGAATGGGTGATGACCACTATTCTCAAGAACTTTAGCGAGCATGTAATACCCACATAGGTGTCTTGTAGGGTTTTCATTAACATCCAATAAAATATCATCTGTCAACATTGCAAAATCAGTGCCATATGCAGTAAAAAAATGGCTGCAACAATGCACATGCCTCTGCTGTTTGAAATGTCAGCATAACATCATATGCATGCAAAGAACACAATGATTCTTTTAACAGGCAGGCAGGCCCCCAGACTTGCACTCCCATAGTGCAGCAGCTGTCTAGCAATGGCTGGCCTGTCATATTATTAGAAATTTGTTGCACATGTTCTTTTGTGCACAAAAGAACATTTACAACATATTCAATCATATTCTTAAAATTGTTTTAACAGGTGTAATAATTTACTGCCAATTGTTTTGCTTCATAATTCACTGTTTGTCTGGGTGTCTAAATTTCAAAATTCCTGAGGTTGCCAGCCTCTTCTCTGTATCTGTTGACATACCACCTAACAAAATCTCTTGTGATTATTCTGTTCTTGTTTTTAATTGTCTTTAGCTTCACTGTCAAAAGTGCCAGTAGGCATTCATGGAAGAACATTTCCATTGGGAATTGATTATTTTGCAATAATACAGCTATATTCTGCCATTGTACAGGCATTGGACCCTGTGGCAATTTGTTAAAATCTTCATTGATTTTAACCTCATGTAAAAAGATATAATGGGCAAACATAGTTGCATGTGTCACCAACTGATGCACTGAAGTAACATGGCTTTCAAGGTTTGCATGATATTGTCAGCACCAACCTGTGGTGGAAATTGGCACCTGAACAGTGTGGATATCACTTTCCATTGCCATAAAATAATAAAAGAAAAAACTATCATTGTATTTTTAATTATTATTTTCAAAAATGCTTTTTTCTTTTTGGCAAATACATGTATGGCATTTATTATTCTTTATAAATTGTAGCATATATTCTCTTTTTTAAATACTAAATTTTTACTGTTAATGCTGCTGACATTGACATTTGTTATTGCATAAAATATATGTTGCATAGATTAATGCAGATGAAAGCATAATTTCGGCATAATGCATTTGTTAGTTCACATGGTAATGTCAGAGCATTTTGTTATGTTCATGAATGTATGATTTTGTCATAGAAAAGTAATAGCGATAAATGTGTTATTTTATTGGATTTTGCTTCTTAAGTAAAACAGAGGTACAAAAGTAGAACAAAAGAATCCAACTATGAGAATCGTAATGGACAGCACCGGCAGCCTGTCTAAGTTAAAGAA
>JANBTT010000221.1:0-17533 GCA_027578915.1 Coemansia sp. RSA 1200 | reverse complement strand
GTGTTTTCACAGGGCTTTGTTGGCATCTACTCACTAAAGCGCAACGAAAATCCGTATATCGATATGAAAAGCTGTGTTTATTATGCAGATAGTGACATTGTTTGCAGATCCAATCTTGGCATAATCACTGGGCGTGATGAGTACAACTGTGACTGTGTGGCAGAGCTGGATGTAGGCATTGACTGTATGCTGACTATGAGTATGTATGGACATATTCTGCAGAAATTTTCAATGATTGGGATTGGGTATTGGCTAAATCTGAACTCATTAAAGTTTGACTCTGCTCTACGGACATTTACTCTATCAAAGTCTGCTCAACCAAACTTGGAAGAGCTTGCAGTGACTGCTTCACACTACATTCACGAATGCCAAGATAGACTATCAAATATTATCCATTCAAACCTGTTTATTGAGGAGGATAAAACTGTGGCAACAGCATTTTGGATTATCATAGAGCACTACGCACCACAATTGCAGTACTTATCCTTTAACCATCCAATTGGGCAAAAAACTTTGCCCTTATTTTCGACGGAATTAACATCCCTTACACTAAGTCTTAGCAATCTTTTATATCAGAATACTTCCTTTTATGCCAAACCACTACAATTCTTGCAATTCTTCAACATGTCTAGCAGCAAATTTTCGTGGTGGCTTTTCCATGGCTTTGCGACACCTGGATACATAGAGTTATCAAACTTAAAAACACTTCATCTATCATATAATGAGCAAACTGACGAGGAGAAGAAGCTTTCGGAAAAGCATTCAAAACAAACTAGGCCTTACGGAACACACATGCTTAGGTTTCCAAAGCTAGAGAGTTTAAAAATAAGAAATTCTCCAGTGGATTGTGATGTGCTGTTCACGGATACAATTCCCACACACTTGAAAAAGCTAGAATTCCAAGGAAGTCGCGATTCTCTTGTTGCTTCTAGCAGGCTGATATTTACAAATGTTAATGACTTAACAATTGCATTATTTACAGACGAATCACTTGTCGATGACTTATATTGCAGCAGACCGTTATTTTGGGTACACTAGGATTGGGAGCACTTGTAAAGTTATGTTGAAACCACAGATCGACATTCAGCGAACAGTATCCTGGGTAAACGTTACTTATCTATGGATTTATAGCATTGAACCTAATGAACTTTTAGAACTTGTCACAAATCTTTATAACCTTCAATCTCTCACTGTCGGCAGTATTTGTTTGAATGACAAATTATTGGAAGTTGTTCAACAAGGTCTAGAAGAGGAGGTTCAAGGAAAGTTTGAATTACTGTACACCAGGCTTGAACATCTTTCATTTTATAATATCAAATCAGGAAACATCCACCAGCTCCTTGCTATTCTCAACTACCTGTTTCTACGAATAAGACCATTGAAGTCATTTAAAATTAACAAAACACAAGTTCTAATTATTGAGAAGAGTTTTTTGCCAGAAAAGTTTTTCCAGATAAAGTTTAGCAGCTGGTTTTAGTTATATAAAATGTCGTAGAATTAAACCAACGTAGTGTTGTTGGATATATATAGCCCATCCCTCCAGGATCCGATGTGGAATCCGGGTTGGCTTCCTTTAGTCATTTTCTAGTTACCCAATATATCTTATATTATACCACATAAAATGTATCTATTAAATAAAACATACATGCCAATTTATTTTACACTATTTCACATCCTTTCTTCAGTTCTTCTTTTCTATTGCTATACACTAATACCTATTTACAAACACGTGAGCTCTATTAGTTTCGATGTCAGTAAAAGTTGGACTACTTCATGATCTCGTGTCATTACATGTAGGACTATTACGAGCTCATCATCTCTCTCTTCTTCCAATTCGAGCTCGAGTTTCATCGGCATACCACTTCAAAAAAGCAAGTGCGTCCTCATGGATAATATTAGCAACTACTGGATCTGCACGTGCTTTGTACGCATCAGGTTTATCCACAGTAGATTCTAATCTCATGTTTGGCATAATCAAGCACTTACCCGTCCAAGTAGATATCTTTTTTTTAAACGGAGTCCAGGTATCTCGGGCGGCGGAGCCCACATCCAGATTTGAGTTATCAAAAATAGCATTGCGCAACTCGCGTGTCAAATTCATCAAGCCGCTATACCACTCTAGTTCTTCATCTGAGACTGTATGACTTGAGTTATAAATATGAAGCAATAGGCCCAGAAGCGATTCATCCGATCGCACTCCAAGTTCCTTGGAGTCGATTTCCCTGCTAATATCTGTATTCCAGTCAAAAACTATGGATTCCTTAAGCCTTGTCTGCTCACAGTGCTCTATTATGACGCACTGGGTGCCAAGCCAGATAAGAAGATACATGAATGATTCCATGTCGTCGACTGGCGTGCGTGGTACGTCTTCCTGGCAAAGATTATTCACGCTCATAAATGGAAGCGTGCCTGTAAAGATTGGGCGGTAGTCATGCTTTGCTGCCTTTGAATCTGCTGCGTTATCAAAATCAATCAGCATTCCATGGATGTTGCCATCAGAGTCGTGCTGGAACAGAATGTTGTTCTCGGATATGTCCCGGTGGAGAATATTGCAACTATCGAACACTGCCTTGTGAGCCCGAGCCGCATCATGCATAAGCAATATCAGCTCAGGGATGCTGGGAATGTCACGCAGATGCTTGCCAATAGGAATCATTGCCATGCGATTATGTGAGTAGTAGCAAGAATCGGTCAGATCATCGCCAACTGAGGGCAGTCTTTGAATCAACTCGCCAAGAATCGACTCAGTAGTGTCATCAACAGTAACACCTTCAACATCCAGACACACAGGACCGCCAGCAACCAGCGTTGGCAGGTTGTCTCTAAGTTCTGGCTTCTGGTCCAACATCTGACAAATTCTATTCAGAAAGGCAATCTCGCCATACTCACCAGTATCGTTATTGCCTGGGCTCTTGCGTCGAACAAATGACCACGTATCCTTGCTCAGCACTTCAGGTTCAATATGTACCTTTGATACTGGTCGTTTAGACGAGGCTGGGAAGCAGCGTGTATGCCGCCTAAACAAGTGACTGGCAGCAACATAGACATTGTCAAAGTAATAAGTTGTTGAATATGTAGCTAGATGCTGGTCTATGCCATTAGAAGCAAGTGCAGCAGACGAAACATCAATCTCCCAGCAATCAAGATTCTCAAGCCATCTGACCGACGGATCAAAACCTAGCTGACGCCAATCGCACATTGACCAGTCAACTAGCAGCTGAATGTACTCGCTGCGTCCTTTTGCTGTGCTGGCATCCATTTTGTGCGATGCCAGCGCTCCGCCACTGGTAAGAATACACGCACGGACCCGGGTGTCGCAGGCAGTGATGCCCCACATGAAGCGACGGTCGTTCTGGTTGGCGTATACCTGCCGCGTGTACATAAACAACTGCTTGAATGCCTGGACTGTATTAGTGTCTAGTTTCTCATCCTGTCCATCAGATGCAGGTAACGCAGCATTGGCAAAGGATTCCGCTGCTGCTCTTGATGGGCTTGCCTTTGCCTCAATAACCGCAAACTGCTCGTTGTTGTACGGTCTCCCTTCAACCAGCGCAGCGTCTGTATTCATTTCGCTGACAGCCAAACCGATATCCAATCTCGTCATATCGTCAGTGCCGACAGATTTGGCATCCGTGTACTCGTATGGCAAAACCAGTCTTGATGGCTCAACAATACCACTTGGTGTGTCTTCACAGGCAGTGTCGCCCAGATGGTACCGTATAAACTGCGCAACAAACAAGTGGAAGGCTTGCATCGGCCTGTAAATCTGCCGTTCAGGTCTGTCAGCGCTGTTTGTCCAGCATTCGTGCTTGGCCCACGTCTTCAGCTAGTCAAACCAATAATCTAACCGGCGAGTGTGTTGTGTGTATGCCTCATCTCTTTGCAGTTTGGCTCGCGGCTTGCCAGATAATCTGTGTATTGCTTTGCGTATCTCACAGTTGCTCTTTAAAATGTTGTTGTTAACCAATTGAGAGTCCTGAAGAGACTGAGATGCTAGCCGTGCACTCCGTCGAGGCTGTAACTCAGACTCAGACTGAGGCGTTAGACGCGACCCTAATTCAGCAGCTATTTGCCTCCCTATGGACATTGCCAGCGCTGCCCTGCTCTTACTAGCTGGCCGTGGTAGCTTTAGCACATCCCGAACATTTGTGCGCAGTAGCTTGAGAACCTGCTCTCCTGCCTCCACATCGCATTGCATTTTTATCATTCCTGAATTAGTTCCGCGGTTGGACAGCGAGTGTACAGTTGACAACCGTGATAAAAGCTGTGCTGACTGCTGCTGTGCCAACTTCTGCGAGCGTGCCGCTATGGGACTGGCCAGATTATGGACATGCTTGCCTATTAAGAACATATACAATTAGTTAGTATACTGTTTACCTGTTTGCTTATTTATGTGACCATGGGTCATGTTGGACTAGCCCTTCTTAAGTGTCTATCTTTCTTTGCCCGCTTAGCTGTATACTCGACTTCTGCATCTCCCCTCCCGCCAGTTGCACGGTTCTTTGGTGTTTGGAGTTTACATTCAACTGGTTGCTCAGCAATGTTGGTGTCCTGACTCTCTGCATTGCTGTGCTGGCGCTTGTTCGTAGCATTCCTTGTCGGAGATGGGCTATCATCTGCGCCCGTTGTTGCTTTTTAAATATTGCGCTTTCTAGTCATAGAAATTAATGTATTGTACAAGAATATATGAATGTACACAGAAATAGAAGTGAATTAGACAATGAAAAAGAGAGATAGTCTGGTTAAGCATTAAGGATGGTTTGTTTATAATAACGATTCGGTTGTTTTTGATAACCAGCGATCATATCAACAATCAGACTATCATATTAATTGGATGATCTTGATCATTATTATAAATGATTATACTTGAATATATTACTTGTCTATTGGACATGTAATATAGCGAGAGGCTGCCCTACAGACAGAATATACAAAAGACGATATCTAAGCGCATATAATATATTGTAATGAAGAGATCAACTTCAATTTCTATACGAAAAAATTGGGTGATGAGACTTGAAAAAAAAGTGACACAATTTAGATTAGTATCATTATCATGAATAGATACCAATAAGCGGACTTTGTTTTTTATTATTTGATATCTGGGCTGTTCTAAATCGATATCTGTGATGTCAGTGGAGATGGAATGCTTGGAGTATGTAATATAAGACGTAAATTCTAATGTGAGAAAGTTAGAGCATCCTTATATAAATATTGCATTGGAACTATAAAAGGTGCCGTATAGCGCAGCTTCAAAAAGACAATTTCAGTATCACCAACAACCACAACACCAACGACCAATACAACATAACCAACAGCAACAACATTCTTTTCAGAAATAACCTCAAAATGATCTGCTTCGTCTCAACCATTACCCCTGCTTTTTTCACTCTTCTTGCTCTTTCGAATTTCTCGCTTGCAGCGCCAGCTGCAGAGGCATCTGCTGAGCCAGCAACAGCAGCCAATGCTGCAGGCACTGTTGCTTCAGAGCCTGTTCACAAGCGCTGTGGAGGGTGTGGCGGCTGGGGTGGATGTGGTGGGTGTGGAGGCTGCGGCGGCTGGGGCAACGGCTGGTGGGGTGGCCGTGGTGTTGGTTTTGGCATTCCTTTTGCCAGCAGCTTCACCAATGCGCTGAACACCAACACCAATGCTGCAAACTTTAACGACAACACGGTCTACCTCAACAATAAAAACGCCAACAAGTGCTGCAACAGTCTCAACACCTTTACCAACAACAACGTGCTGATCTAGAATATAGCATTTCATTAATACAGAGAAAATCCACAATCTAAATAAATTTCTTTTATAAATATATTTATAACGTGTAACTGAAACAATGCCTTGAAATGATAGGAATGGTAGTCTTGCGTTAAAGGAAGGCGGATAATGTTGTGAAAGATGCACACAGTATACCCAATATACCAGCGCTGGCAGGAATCAAAGCAGTTGTGCCAGATGTATTTACACTGGTGTCAGTGGATACAACGGTTGTCGTTTCCATGTCGCCGGATGCATTGTCGTTATTTTTGGCATCGGGGCTAGCTTCATCATCGTCGACACTGCCATCTTCGAAATCACCATCACCATCAATATCATCATCGACAGATGGAGAAGAGCTGTCGGAGGATGAACCCACATCATCGCCTTCCGCGGATGACACTGCAGAAGAAGAGGACGAAGTGGTAAATTTGGTAATGTCGAGCTTTGCTGTCTTAACAATCCAGTCAACATAGGCGTTTGCACGAGAAAAGAAGCTGGCGCTACGGGTTTCAGAGCACAGAGAAAGAGCGGTCTGGTTTGGTGTTCCAAATGCGTCCGAGATGCTAATAAAGTCGGTGATACCCACAACAGCATACCCGTCGTCCGAACTGATAGCCAGAGGGCCACCGCTGTCGCCTGGACAGACACGCCTTCCGGTTGAATCATCAGTGCAAAGATAGTATTTGGAATCGTAGGCAGTGTCCCGACTGGTGCAGAACGACGAGTTGGCAGCCACAAGATCAACCTCCATCAGCTGTGTGGCCGCCGAGTACTCATTACCAGGTTCAGTAAGCCCATATCCTGCAGCAACTAGTTTGGTTCCTGAGCCAGCGGAGCCAGTGTATATTTTTGTCTGTGTAGCCACGCTTGAGGGAACATCTTCGGCCAGAGTAAGCAGAGCAACATCTCTGGTCAGCGTTATTGGGTCAAAATCGGGATGGACGGAAATCTTTGTCACGTTGAGTCCGCTCAGCAGCACATTATTTGGAGTTGGCGTGTGCGTAAAGGAAACCCTTAGCTGTTTGGCCGTGTAGCTGAAGCCCATTGGAGAAAACGTACAGTGCGCAGCCGTGAGAATGACCTTGGAGGAAATGAGACTGCCTGTGCAGATGGAGCTGTCGAGGATGTTCCTGTATCCCTCAATGTAGGCCACAAAACCAAAGTCGCCATCGGAAACCGCTTGGCCACCGGCTACACGTGGCTTTTCAACAATGCTGGTGTCTGCTGGCGTAGCACCAATCAATGCTGGCAGAATGGCAAGAAGCGCGGCAGAGAGCCGGACAATGCTAGTGACGGCCATTACAGAAATACAAGTGAGGAGGATGACAATAGACCCTGATCAGAAGAGATACGTAATGATAAAAGGTAGTAAATGTCCGAACGAAAAAAATAGAGAGAGTGAAGAGGAGAGAAACATGCCATGTCCTTTATTTTTCATTCGTATTTAAAAGCGAGGCAGTCTGATGCGTCCCGGTCTCTCCACGCTTCGTTGCTTGGATTGCCCAAAAAGAGATGCCTGTTTTCCATCTGCAATGAAAGCTGAGCTGTAGAGAGAAGGAAGAATCCCATTTTACATGGAAACCTGAGACGTCCAATTACATCTCTATGCTAAGAGATGGAATGGCGATCATCTTTTTATTTCTTCTTCCATTTCCTGCGCTAGTTCTCTATCCTTTATTGTGGAGCGGATTTCTTTCCCCCCCTTTTTCGCACACAAAGAAGATCAAGGAAATCGAAAAACATGATGCCAAAAAGCGAATATGGATCTTATTGGCCTACATGACGCTATTATGCATGCAGACTTGACATCTCCATCAACGCACGGGTCTTTAAAAATAAAAAAAGTGCAATCATGCGAAATGACATGTCAAACAGCGTAAACATATCTTGTAAGTACATCAACAAACGACTCACCCACACGCATGTAGCGTGATGGGTATCTTGATTTCTGCAGCTTTTGCTTGGTCTTTTTTGCTTTCCTCGTTGTCTTATTGTTGTTGTAAAAAAACATAGTAATTCAAAATAGCAGCTCTTCTGTGGAAACTCAAATGTTTGTTGTGAAGATTATCAACGACAAATTGATGCTTTCTGAGAAGAATCGGGTACAAATGCAACAGAATGTTCCAAAAAAGCCTTTTGCAATTCTGGATAAGCGAAACAATCGGAGACTACGGTCTGAAACGGACGATCTATCTGTAATGCAAGGAATTAGTATGAGGGAAGACGAATATTACGGGAGGGGTGTCAATTGTTGCAAAAACAAGAAAAACAAATCGGCCAGAAGTGTCTTGGAGAAACGGAAACACAGCGGCAACCATTAAAAACAAACAATAGAGAAAATGGTCCATCGTTTTTCTACCACGAAAAAGCAGAAGATCTTGCTCTTACTTCCAGAGACAATAATCCTGCATCTGATGTTGTCTAGCATTTGCATGGATCCTTTTTCCTTTTGTTTCCGGTTCTTCTCGAATCATCATAAACAACAACAACAACAACAACAACAAACGGTAACTGCGGAAATTGGAAATCCTTCCAGCAAAAGCAGTTAATGTCATCCAAATCAACTCAGGCAAAGCTGGCCTATTAAGCCACGCATACATACAAAGCATATCATTTAATCTAATCATCAAAAGATCCATATCCGCAGCCAGCGTTCTGGATGGTTTTATTGAAATGCATATTACACGCAACACAAACACTAACACCAGCACAAGTAGCTGACTACTATAGGACATATAGGAACATGTCCTTAGTATTTATTTGCCAGCCTGTATATTTGAGTACCCTTTTGGCACTCAAATCCCCGCCCACTTCTCTAGGAACAATATGCATATCTTGGCAAGTTTGGTACAGCACGGATCTTCAAGTATAAGGCCATTGTGTCCCCCTCCCTCTCATATGACGGTAAATGTGTGACTTTTTTACAAATTCCCTCATTGTCAGAAAAACAAAAAATAGAGCAAACGAAAATTCTCCCCATCTACCTCATTGCATCAGGTGTCGTATACACACCACCGACTAGTAGTAGCATTAAATGGGGGGGGGGGTAGGTGGACATAATGTTCTCAGATGACAAGACGGTCAGAAGAAGAGGAAGAGGAAGTGAAAATAGAAAAAGTATGGCGTTTGCATTTCTGATAATTGACGTGGCTGAGATGTGTGTGCAAGGAGGAAAAGATCTACAAGGGCATTATAGTTGAACAATATTGATATTGTATTGACGAAGAAAGAATAGAGTCAAATGGAGTAAAAAAAAAAGAATGACAACAAAACATTGGCTTGATATGTCTATTATTTTTATTTGTAGTACAAGCGGGAAAGGGAAGGAGGAATAAAACAATTGAAAGAATGTTGAGCATTTATATAAATTCTAGGTCCTGGTTATTCGCAACAACAAAAAGGAAACAAAAATCGCTATTTCTTTATTTCCCTTACATTCTCCCATTCAGATATTAACTAAACCTAAACTTGTAATAATATAAGATATAAACATATTTCTCAACATATTCACTTCCATTGAGCCAAGAGTAAACAGAAATGATTCCAGAACCAACAATCGAGATGGGCGACCTCCTGCCCGCATCGGCAACCAAGCGACGGATAACAGGAGACACGCAATTCATGTTCCAGTTCTACAAACCATGTATCCATTTCTACGCGCCCAGCGAACACACAGCAACGTACATGAGCAAGGATATGCTGTACCAGTCGCTTGTGGTGGCGCTCCACGGATGTCCGCTACTGTTTGGACGGATCAAAGTGAACGACCAGGACAAGTCGGTGTGGATCGAATATGATCCAGGGGACTGCAATCTGCCAACGCTGGAGTTCCAGCAGTTGGATGCCACCACGTACGAGTATTTCAAACAAGAGGGGTTCTCGTACTCGGCGGCCAGGAGCAAGGGGCTGGATATGCCGATCCCCGACGGCACCATCTCGGCAGCCAGCGATAGTTTGAAGCAAAAAAGGAGAAAGCTGCCGATGCTGATGGTCAAGGTCAGCTATCTTGCAGACGGCGGGGTTGCCATTTTCAACATGTCTAACCATGTAGCGTTTGACGGGAACGCGGTGTTCAGTTTCCTGACGCATTGGGCGGAATGCAACCGACGCATCGGGAGCGGCGAGCTGCAGGCCGATGCGATGTGCAAGCTGGCGATTCCGAGGGAGCTGCAGACGTACGCGACATCGCTGGTAGACACCACCGCCGACACAGACGACGATAGCAAGGGCGATTCCTCAATGGATCACAACAGTATCTGGGAGGAAGGGCCCGCAGAGATCTCGGTGTCGGCAACCAAGACACCCGAGGAGATCAAAGCGCTGATCAACAGGAGGGTCCCCGATGGCGAGCGGATCAGATCATGCGTGTTCAGTCTGCCGTTGGCAAAACTATCTGCGCTGTGCCAGCAGGTCAGGGACAGCGGGATGGTGGGGCCCGACGAGCGGGTGTCGACCAACAGCGTACTAACCGCATTCGTGTGCCAGTGCATCGCGCGCGCAAGCACCGAGTCCCAGACGTACGCAGCCGGGGACTGGACGGTGTTCCAAACAATGGATATGCGGCGCGCACTGGGACTTCCGCCAGGGGGGCTTGGATCACCGGTGATTCTGGCGGAATGCCAAACCACGTATGCGGAGATGGCGGGCACCCCGACCTCCAACCCGCTGCACTTTGCAGCCATTGCCAAGCGCATCCGCCAGAGCATCAACAAGTACTCGCGCGGCTACTTGCAGCAGGGGATGCGGTGGATGAACCGTGCGTATGCGCAGCTGGCGCTCGATGGCGTGGATGCGCCGTGGCAGCGGTTCTGGTTCACTGCGCTCAGCACGAACAGGAGAGCTGTCGGGCTGTCGTGCATGAACAGGATCCCCGTGTACGGAGCTGATTTCGGCGCCGGACGTCCGGCGATGGCGCGGTCCATCAATCCGCGGCCCAACTACGTCATTTCGTTCCCGGGGCCGCCAGCATCGTCAGCGGCTGGCAATAGCAATGACAACAATAGTGGCTGCGACTACAGCGAGCTCCACCTGTATGTGTCGCTGGAGTCAAGGGCGATGGAGGCGCTGATGGCGGACAAATCATGGAGCGCGCTGTGCGCCCTGATTTGCAGCGAATCCTGAGAGATCCTTCCTCCATATACACCAATGGATTCGGCTGGTAGGGAGGGACTAGAACTTCTCTCTTCTTTCCCCCTTTTTGTCTGTTTTTTTATTTTCGTTGCTTCTATTTCCTCACCAGCATTATTCCACACCATTATTTTTTCTAATCCAACACCCCCACGATGACAGTGCCCGTCCCAACAGCAGAGGAGAAAGCGGAGCAGACTTCTGCGCAGTCTCCTTCCTCCATCTCCCGCGCCAAGCACGTGCTGGGATCGGAGTGGCCCCAGGGCCAGGCGCTCTGGGTGTTCGGATACGGATCAATAATCTACCGCGTCGACTTCCCGGTGGAGGCGCAGGTATTCGGGCAGATCCGCAACCAGCGGCGCGCATTCCTGCAGGAGTCGCACGACCACCGCGGAACGGAGGAGAATCCAGGCCGCGTGTGCACGCTTGTGGCGGAGGCCGAGTGGAACATCATTTTCCCGCCATCATCGGATCCAGAAAAGCACAATAACGACATCCCGGGTGTTGGCATTGGGTGCTGGGGAATGGCCTACAAGGTCAAGAGCGGCATGGAGCAGCAGGTCAAGGCGCATCTGGACCACAGGGAGAAGGACGGCTACTCCATCGATTTCGTAGACGTCTTTGCCTCCCAGGATGCCGCCCAGCCGGTGCTCCGCAATGTCATGGTGTATGTTGGCATCAAGACCAATCCGTCGTTTACCCGCGCGCCGTCGCTCGAGGCCACCGCCGCCGTCATTGCGCGCGCCGTGGGGCCCTCGGGAACAAACCGCGAGTACCTGTACCGCCTGTGCGATGCGCTGCGCAAGCACCATCCGGACGCAATGGACGCGTATCTGCTGCGGCTGGAGGCGATGGTGCGCGCGCTGGCCGAGTAGAAAGACCCTGGTAAATAAATAAACAAATAAATCAGATCAAGCCAGACTATGCAGCTGTTGCGGCGGATCTCCGCGCGTTGGAGATGTAGCGGCCGAAATTGAATGTCTCGGGCTGCCACTCGCCGTTGTAGATGCAGAGGACGCGCATGCGCGGGTGGTAGTCGAGGTCCTGCAGCAGCTTGGGCGTGATAAGGAAGTACTGCGGCGACGCTGGGCGGCAGGCAGATGCGACGATCAGGCGGTGCACAAGCCGCTCGTTGCGCTGATCCATTCCCTGGTTGATCTCGTCGACCACGCGGAACGGCGCGGCCGCCAGCGCCTGCAGCGCCTGCAGATACACAATGGTGGCCACGGCGCGCTCCCCGCCCGACTGGCGGTGGTTGTCCAGCGCCTGCAGCTGCTCGTTGCGCCGGAACGCAACGCGGATCTCCACGCCCCACGCGCCAAAGTCCTCGTCGCCAGAATCACCAGCAGGATCACCAGCAGGATCACCGCTGCTGCCTCCCGCGCGCACCAGCCGCACCTCGCCCATGCACCCGATCTCGTCAAACATCGCGCCAAACCGGTCGCTGATCCGCTTGGAGAGCTCGACCAGCGGCGGCTCCCACGCGCCGCGCGCTCGCTGCTTCGCGCGTCGAATGCGACCGAGCTCCGCCTCGCGCCGCTGCTGCGCTCCCACCAGCGACGCCAGCAGCGCCTGCCGCTCCTCGTACTGCTCCATGACGCGCGCCGACAACCCGCTGGAGCTGGCCATGCTGAGGCGCTGCATGCTCGTGTGCAGCTCAACCTCCAGCTCCGCAACAGTCGCCTGCGTGCGCTCGTCCTGCGCCGCACGCACCGCCGCGCGCTCATCGTCGCCCATCGCATCGGTTGCCCGCCGCGTGTCGGCCAGGCACTCGCGCGCCGCCAGCTTGGCCGCCTCGAAGTCGCGCGCCGCCGCCTCGTACTCGCGCTGCGCCTCCGCCACGGCCTCACGCTGCCGCGTCGCCATTGCAGTCAGCGCATTGTGCGCGTGCGCGTGGCGGAAGCCCTCGAGACTGGCCACCATCAGCCGGTGCGTCAGGTCGCCAAGTGAGCCGGCCGATGCGGCGATCTCGCCCACCGCCGCCGCGCGATCCGCCGAGTTCTGCCGCAGCTGCTGGGCAATGCGCACGCGATCCTGTGCAATCTGCGACTGATCACCGTCGCGCTGATCATCGGCCACCATGGTCGCCAGCTGCGCCCGCTTGGTCTCGAGGTGGATCTGGTCGCGCTGCCACTTGCCCACAACAGCCGCCAGTCGCGCACGCTCCTCCTTCAGCTCCTTCTCGCGCGCATCCGCCTGCCTGTGCTTGTCGCGCGCCCGCTTGTCGCGCAGACCCAGCCGTCGCATCGAGTTCTCGTTCTCCTGCAGCTGATCGCGGAATCCGCTGATCTCGCTGTGCAGCCGCTCGCGCGTTGCGCGCACCTCGTCGGTCTCGCCCGACGCCAGGATCCGCGCCTGCCGCTGCACCCGCGACGTCGTCACCGTTGCTGCGCGGGTCCCGTACCGGCCGCGCGTGATGGTGAAGCGCGTCCCGTCGGCCACGTACTCCCGGAACAGTCTCTTCGTCTCAATCACCTCGTGGTTCACGGATCCCAGTGCCACCGGTATCTCGTGGATCTTGTCTCTGCTGCACAGCGCTGCCAGCACCTTGCGCGGCGCCTCGACGAAATCCAGCATGTATCCGTCAAACCCGAGCTTGCTCAGCGTGTCGCGCGGATGCGGCGCGCGGAAGTCGTCGAGATCCTTGTGGTAGCTGACAACGTCGACGCGCAGCCGCTGCCGGTCGTTGACCTCGCGCGTGAAGGTGACGTAGTCCTCGTCGCACTGCGTGACGAATGTTCGCAGCGAGCTGGCCGAGACGACGGACTCCACCAGGTTGGCATACCGCGACGAATCCTTGACCGCCGCCTCCAGACATATGGGCGCAAACACGTGCTGCGAAAACTTGTCGCGGTTGGCCTCCAGCCATTCAAGCGCCTTAAACGTATCGTGGCTCGCGGTGCGCAGTGTTTCGCGCTTGCGCGCAAGCACGTCGTCGAGCGCCTGGAGCCGCTGGTCGCGCAGCTCGATCTCCTTGTTGGCCTCCCGCCCGGCGCGCATCAGCTCCCGCTGCTCGTCCTGCACTGCCACGATCTCACTGCTCGTCTGCAGCTTGACTTCCCGGAGTTCCGCCGCCACCCGCCGCATCTCGTCGGACTCGCCCCCCTCATCCGGCGCGCGTGCTGGATGCGATGCCTCGAGACGCGATACCTCCGCTCGCAGCTGCGCAATGGCCTCGTGCCGTCGCTGGTTTCGCTTCTTCAGCTCGGCTTGATCCGTGCTCAGGTCGCGCTGCTTCTTCTCGTACTCCTCCAGCCCCCGCAACTGCTTCCGCATTGTTCTCTCGACCTCCGTGCGCTCAGCCAACAGTCCCTGGCGCTTGGTCTCGGTGCGCGCAATCTTCGCCTCCAGCTGCTGGATCTCCTCCTGCGCCGGTCCGCTGTCGTTCTTCAGCTGCTGGTAATGCGCGTGCGCCTGGTTGCGAACCACCTTGGCTGAATCGTGCACGCTCTTGGCTTCCTTGTACTTCACCACCGGGATAAGCGCCTCGAGCACGCGGATATTCGACTCGGCCGCCTGTCGCTCCTGCCACCGCTTGACGTCTCGCTCGAGCACATCGTTCTGCTTCCTCATGTTGTCTGCGTCCTGGCTGCCGCGATGCATCTCGGCCATCAGCCGCTGTTCCTCAGATCGCAGCTGAACCAGTTCCTTCTGCAGCTCCAGAAGGTCTTCGCGTCCGACCGCGCATTGCGTTTCCTTGAGCAGCTCCTGAGTCGACATTTTTGAAAACTCCACCACCCGGTCCTGCGGAAGGAACTGGCACAGGTTGTTTACTTGGATATTCAGCCCGCGCATTGTCTTTTGGATCTCCGTAAACGGTACCGGGCTACCATTGATTTTCCAATTGGACTTGTTGGTCTCGCGTATGATTTCCCTGCTAACCCTTATATCGCCACCTTCGGGTTCTTCTCCGCCGTTTCCCGCTAGCGTAATCTCAATAACTCCCCTGTCGCACCCGTGTTTGACAAACTCCGATACCGTGGTTGATCGTCCCAGCAGCGACGGCTTCTCGCCTAGCCCTAGCGCTATTGCGCACACGATTGTGCTCTTGCCTGTCCCGTTCGGCCCTATTATCATGTTCATGTTGGGGCCCGGTGTTATTTCTATTTCGCTGTATGTCACGAAATTGCGCAGCGATATGCGTTTTATTGATCCTGCTCGGTACCCCGTGTCCCCTTCATTCACTGCGGTGGTGTTGGTGTCTGAATTGCCGTTGTGGTTGCCATCTTCCTTCGATTGTCTGCTCCTTCCCCTCTTTGATGTCCGTCCATTGGACTCGGTCTTTGGTGATTCATTTTCTGCTGTGCTTGGGGATTTGCAAGTGCGTAGTGAAGACATTTCTTATTTAATTTATTGGATCAAATTGTCACAACAACAAAACACCAAGAAAATAAAATAAAGAGGAAGAGGAGAAAAATGGGAACAAATAAAGTGTGATCAAATGCGTAGTAAAAAACGCGTACAAGAGATTGCCTAAAACCTTTTTTCCTTCTTTTCTAAATGGCCTTGATTTTAAGCGATTGCACCACGCTAATCACGTCCTTCCAGCACTTTGGCTGGACATTGCTGCATTTCTGGCAAAATGTGTTACGCGCAGCCGCACCCATACGAGCAGCAATGATTTTCGATCCAAACACGTCAGGATTAATGTCAAACCCAGTCATCAGCGCCTTGAGTCTCGCCACAAACACATTGATGTCCTTCAAATCCGTTTTCTTCTTGCCCAGACTAAACGATGGCCAGTCACTAACATCGACCGGCAGGCTCTTTTCATCTCCCGCCAAAGTGAAAAGGTTTGCGTTGTACAGCAGTTTAATAGAATTGTTGATCCCGTCCGTCTTGGACTGCACCTTTGAATCAAGTGCTGCTAGTTTGGTCGATATCTTTTTGAGTGTCTCGGCGTTCGTCTCTAGGTCATCCGCCTGCGATTCCAGTGTTTCTTCTATTCTACTGATTGCTTGCAGAATGTCGGTGTACCTTTGGTTCAGATTCCTGTGCTGCTGCATCACTAGGCCTGCAAGCATTGTCAGCTCATCCGTGGATTCTTGGTAACTACTGGTGGTAGTGGTCGTGGTGGTAGCAACGTCCTCTTTTTTCTCTTGCACAGTCGACATTTCAGCCGCCACGTTAGTTGCCTCCATTTTTAGCGTCCTTGTCTTTGTTGTAAAATCTAATAAATATAAAAGTTTCTACTTTAATTTGCCAATGGAATGGAAATGAGTGGAAGACGAGGTTGCTGATGCTGATTTATAAACTACGTCGAGTTCAGAGTTTCTAACTGGATCCTCTCATACCGAGTGAAATGCAAGTATAGCAAAATTTCTTATGCTGTATTGAATATGAGAATTTCTAAAGAACCAAAAGTCTGGTACCTCTGATGTTTTGTTTTGTTTTTGTTGCACAGAACACATTGTTGTTGTTGTTGTAACAACAAGCCCCTTCCTTGGGTTTACTTGCCAATCGTTTACAAGGATCTGGCTCATTGTCCACAGCTGTACATTGTTGCAATTAAACAGAGTGTAAGCGCAATGTGTGGCTAAGCAAAATTTTATATTGGCAGCCACAATGATGATATGAGTTAAATAAATTCCTCCCTTTTGACGTTCAAACCAGCACACAAAATGTGATGCAGAAATCACGCAAAGGATCCATTGAAAGGCAAAGGAAGCTGCTTAGAGTGTTTAGCATTTTCTTATTTAAAGTGCCTTACGCACTCTTTTTTTTTTGAATGAAATCGTTAGATATTCTTCGTGCCAACATCTTAAATCCCTTACACAAAATAAAATACTGCGGAAAGTAGTGTGATTGGCTGGTGGTTGAAAATAAAGTAAACAGACCGTTTATGTTCTTACCCGTCTTTTCTTTTCCTCTCTTTTTCATTCCGCTTTTATTGTTTGAATTTGACTTTTTTGCTTTTACTCATTGCATTATCACATTTCTTTTTCCTTGAGGATAACTACAAATATTGTGTTACAAGCCTAATTGAAATGGCCATGTCGGATACGAGCAACGAATTGCCGAAAGGAACTTTGGAAATCCTGCTCCAGTCAATAAATGGGCTTGTTCAATCGCAGACAAGCTTTATGGAGTACCAGAAGGAGCGAGACAGAAAACAAGAAGAGAGAGATAGGGAACGGGATAGAAGGCAAGAAGAGAGAGATAGGGAGCGAGACAGAAAACAAGAAGAGAGAGATAGGGAACGGGATAGAAGGCAAGGAGAGAGAGATAGGGAACGGGACAGAAGGCAAGAAGAGAGAGACCAAAATCTTGCCAGACAGCTTCAGAATATGCGCGAGGACCAAAAGGCACGCGACGAAAGAATGGAAAGAGAGTTCCATGAGCTCAAGGAGGTTAACACAGGAATCCAACAGTACCTTAAAACGATGGATATGGCGTTAACTACGCAGCCAAGAAGCATGTTTAGAAGCCAGGTAAGCCCAAGCCATCTATCATTATTCATTTAACGTTTATTTGTGCTTTAAGCATAAAATCATTCACAAAAAGTTAACTATACTTGTCCAAACTAAAATGACAGGGTTTATGTTGCGCCCATTTAGACCTCGGCAATGTCTCAGCCTTTTGACCGTACTCCGACGAAAAACAGAATGGGTTCTGTCAGATTAAGTGCAGACTCTTTTCAAGAAGC